>JAOEJI010457398.1:0-16483 GCA_025448255.1 Umimayanthus chanpuru
GGGGGGAGAAATCATTTAATAGGTAAAACATGGTTAGTACTGTTAATTGCTCTCCAAGTCTGTAGACAACTGATAAACGCTCTCTTTTATGCTTTTTGAGGAACATAGATAATATTAGTAATGTTGTTTAATAATCCACATCATCGCAAAGAAAATTGAATTGTAATGTGGTTACTTTTTGTAAAAAAGGAAAAGCTAACTAATTTACGATATTCTTCATACTATGTAACAGAAGGTATACCCATACGTTCGTAAGCAATAGAAGAGATACCACTAAACACGCCAACACATAATGGAAGGGCAAACCCACACGCCCACACGTAATGACAGGTCGTACGTACACGCTAACAAACAAGGCCAAATCTAACCAAAATCAACCTAAGATTCTAAAGCACAAACAAGACTTACATAAAAAGAAAAAAAAACTTGTTTGAAACATAATTAAAGAACAATTGTTTACCAACTCTATATAGCAGCCGAGTATTAAACATTGTACAAAAAGAACGGTTTTGTATATCTAATATAAAATTCGCCGCCCCAAAAAATTAAAATAACACTTGAACCGTCCACTCAAACGGCTCCAGAAAGCAATTCTAACAAAGCAAATGTTACACGAACAAACAACACAGTCATTAGCGGTGCAAACCGTAATGTGATGCAAACAATGAATTTGCTATTTCCATTATTTTTTGGAAGCGAAAGATCACTTGTATTGTGAAAAAACAATTGTGTTCGGAAGATTGTTAATTATGGATTGTCCAAAAGAATCGTTAGAGCACTGACTGTTTGGATTGAAAAACCCAGTCCTTTTTTGGTTGTGAAAGATAATCCCTGTATTTTATGTTAGAGGTATCTTATTTGTATAAATCTGTATTTGGTACGAAAAAAAAATGATTTCGTGTGGATGCTTACGTCACACTTTCAATAGTGAAAAGTATTAATTGAGGCGTCAGAGCTTCAGTAACGAAGTGGAGATAAAATACAGACCTTGAAGTGTTAACATTCTTCAATTCTAACGAACTGGATATAAAATAGAGACCTGGAAGTGTTAACATTCTTTAACTAACGAACTGGATATAAAATACTGCTCAGTTTGAACGGAGGTTTCGGTTAATGGAGCATATCTTTGTATTTTGTGAGGTAAACCTATAAACCAATATATCACTGAAAAGCTTACTAATTCTCTAAATCGCTGTTTAATTTTTATTTGGTAATTTCAAATAAATAAAGAGAACGAAGCTTTGTTTACCGACCTTCGTGTTCCCTTTCCGGAGTTCCAAGTCGAACGTGTTACGTTTGATGGCATCAATTATTACATTTTCATATTTAACACTATTCGCAGTCCAAAATTTGAAAGGCCGCTTTGTTTGTATTTTACAGCCAAAACCCCGAAATAGCACTTTCGCAATCGAAACTGGCGGTGTTTTGAAAAGCTTTAAAATTTTAAAAAACGCTGGGACGGTTTTGAACTTCAGTTACTTAGCTATAAAACGGCCAAATTTCAAACCAGTGGACAATAAACTGCCCGAGTTGGAACCTCGAGTGTCTCTATCACAATTTTTTGTCGCTATTTTAAAGCTTTACCTTTGATCTATCCATATGGCTAACAATCTCATTTTGGCCATTTCCTTCGGTTTCAACTGAACAATAACCTTAAGTATTAATTAAGTATTTGTCCGGTAGCCCTTTGGTCTGGTTTCGGCCTACCGAAGAGGATTTCAGTGGTCCGGTATCCCGCCCGGCCTTACACTTACTATAACGCTAGACTGCATTGCTCCTTGGCAGATATGTTGGTTAAAAGGGTTTGTATGCCACAGTACTTGCGGGAAAGCAGCAGTTACGTAGGAAGCAACCACGAAACTGCCCCACAAGTTCCGTAGAAATATATATATAGAAATATAATTTGTTAAACCCACGTAAAATATACGATATTTTTACGTGTGTTAGTATCACCCGGTAGTCTTCTTGTCTTGCTATTTCAAAGCCATTACTACTACATCCGCTTTTGCAGTCGGCAGTCAATTTTGCATTTGTTTGTATACAGAAACTATGGAATTTATCTTCTTCGTGAGATATCAGTTTGGATTCTCGAAGGTAATTTTCATAACTCCGCGCGGGTACGTATTTTACTATTGACCAATAATTTTTAATTAGTTGTCCGGTTTTTCAAAATCACTTGTTTGAAGTATCCATTCATAGTTAACGATAACGGCGTTTTCTACTTTTTTCCTTTTGTTTTGAAAGTGTTTTTGAGTTTTTCTTTTTCTTATACCCAAACACGATTTAGGAAAATTCAATCACTCTAGCACAAAACACAAATGCGAGTTATTTAGTGCTTGGTAACAGCTTTTGAGAACTCCATTGAAGAAGCAGTGGGGATCAGGATATGCTCAATTTTGGTCACACTCTTCCTCCCCCTAGCCCCTCCCCTCCCCATATCACTAACCTGCCAATTAGAGGTACAACCTCAGATGTCTCAGGAATGTGTGATGAGGCTAACAGGTAGAAGACAGTGAGCGACAGCAGAATTGTCACACCCACTACCATCCGCTCCCCACTCTCCGGGGGTAAGGTGAACAACACCAATGTCAACAGTGACGTCAGCAGGCACGGAGTGATGAGATATACAAAGTAATAAAACACTCTTCTGCGGATGTTTATGACATATGTTAGCACCGCTTTACGAACAAGGAGGGAATGTGTTGGTTTTAAGGTTGACTGTAGTGTATAAACTTGCTGCATCTGCCATTCACCGCTTTCTACGAAAATGAAAAATACATGTCATAATGTAAATAATGACATATATTGATCAACACTCTAGTGTATGATTTTATTGATAATTTTACTCTTAGAAGATTGAAAATCTCGTTAGAAAATATTGGAAATAGTTAGGATCCCTTGGAAACATGTTTGTTTTCTCTCCAGTTTGGAAATATTTACTCTTGGTGGCTCCCAAGAGAACTACATTTTAAAAATTAGGAGTTCCTATCTAAAACAAACATTTATTTCTTGCCTTCATCAACAATGATACACCACGTCTTTATTATGTTAAAAGTTTACGTTGGTGAGAATTGTTTAGCCAAGGTTGGTTCTTTCGATTCTAATACATGTAATCTAAAACCTTGTCGTATTAAACAAGTACGTGTCGGAAGACATAAAACAGCAAAAATATTCAAACAGCAGGCAGTTTTTTTTTAAAATGCCTTTTGTCTCCTGGCTGGGGGAGGAATAAAAATGAGAGGATAAATGGTGTGAATGTATAATCTTGTGTTTTTGTTTACGCTTCTTACAGCTTGCAAGTGGTTATACATCCGATTATAGCTGGGTAGAAGGAATTCAAAAAGGTCATAAACTGAACATTTTCCCGTACATCACATAGACTGTCGTCATAAATATACCACAGTAAAGCTCACAAAATTGTAAAAGGCAAAAACAGTTTGCGGAATCAGTGAGAAGGTTTTAGGACACACCTTTTCTTAATTTACTTTCTTCATCGACTTTGAAACTCGAACCGCGTAACATTTTGGTTAAAAAGGAGTCACTTTCGCAACTATGGCCTCAACTCACCGTACTCCTAAGCAGTGGCTGCTCACTAAAATCGAAACCATAACCTCGTTCGAGGTTAATCTAATTTATGTTCTATCCCTGGACAAAACTTCGCCCCATTTTTTGGCAAAAAAATTGCCACAAACCCCCACAGGGGATTACAGAACGATGGATCCTCCGTCCCCGAGGCCCAGCGCCTAACCGCCTTGCAAAAGAATGCCCACTTAGAATTACTGTTATGCCAGATTGCAAACTTCTGTCCGTTGTGTCACGCAACTCTATAGTCAAAAACTCTGTTTCCCTTATTGACATTTGGCAAAAAATCAGACTCCACTATGGTTTACAAACAACTGGGGCCCATTTCCTCGACCTTAGCACAATACACCTGATACCCACGGACGAGCGCTCAGAGGATCTTTACCAGCGCCTCATGGCCTTTTTCGAGGATAGGCTTCTCACAGCTAGCTATCTCTCACAATGGTGAGGTCACTTCAGTGGACGAAGATCTTACCCCCACCCTAGAAAACATAATTTGTTTCTTATGGATTCAGCTCATTCACCCAGGCCTTCCTCAACTAGTAAAGCAGAAATATGGCTCTGAGTTGTGCAGTGAATCCCTAGGCACGCTAAAGCCAGAAAATTACAAGCCCTTTCTTCGCTCCTAGACGAGTGGAATCTAAAGCTATGCGCACTGGTAACACGTTCCGTCCCCGGCGCAACCCAATTCCTGACTCAAATCCCACTCGGCCTCGCTGCTTTCTATCCTGTATACTGTGCTAGACTGCTGGTCGCCCCCACACAACCCACGACCTTGTCAATTGCCGGTTTCTGTCTCAGCGAGACTGATATACAACTCCTCGGACGCTCTCACTTTGTTTGTGGTGATCCCGAAGAGCATGAAACGGAATATGATAACGGCGACGCGACCTGCGACCTCCCCTCTGAACCCCCGTCTCCCATGAACCCTTCAGCTATGCGTGTCAGTATTGTCCAATCACATGCATTGAATACCTTGTATGAGAATTACCCCATTCGTCTGACAATGGACACTGACGCCACTTCGAACATGATCCGCGAGTCATCCGCCCAGTTATATGACTTTCCCATTACACATGAATCTCAGATGGCACGGCAGGCCGATAGTGTAACCCCAATGGATGTCACTGGTGAGGTTCACTGCACACTCACTCGTGGGGACCATACCTTTGAGCTAGACGCCCTGGTCGTCCAACAACTTCATGTCGACATCTTGGCCGGGAATCCATTTATGGTACACAATGACAGCACTGTCCGCCCTGCCCTTCGAGAAATTGTCATCGGTGGCTCAACTGTCATCCATTATAGCATGCCTTCCAGCCACACATCCCAACCCACGGCTTGTCGAACCCAGGCCTTCCTACTGCGCTGCCCTCGACGCACTGTTGTTTACCCTGGCGACTACGTCGAACTCCACACACCACACGAATCTGATCCCGACCTCCTGTGGGCCCTCGAGCCTCGACTGGACAGCCCATCTAACCTACACTTGAAGCCTGAACTTGCTTGGCCCCGACCTCAAGACCTCTCATCTGTTGGCCATGCACTTCGCATCTCAAACACAACAGACTCTCCGATTCTGCTCAAGAAAGGAGAGCAGCTGTGCCAAATTCCGCCAATCATTCCTGCTGACTCTAATATCACTTACCGCTCTCCGGCAGCGAGCACCGTCCCTTCAACTCCAAAATAACGTGAGCCCTTCCCACGTAATGTCTCAATTGATCCTGACTACTGCCTCCCAGCTAAGATCCGTGACCAGTTTCACTCTCTCCATTGAGAATTCGACAATGTGTTTAATCCTGCCATTTCAAAGTGCAATGGCGCTAGTGGGAAGCTCGAAGCCTTTGTCAACATCGGTCCCACCTACCCCCCACAGCGTACGGGCAGGCCCTCAGTATAACCGCAACATATTGGAAAAACTTGGCCAACAAGGCAAAATTCGATGAGTTTGAAGCTGCTGGGGTCTTTGGTAAGCTTGAACAGGTAAACGTTCACGTGGAAACCAAATGGTGGGCATCGTTTAGTCACGTTCTTTGGCGAGTTTGCCCAGTACAGCAAGCCACAGCCCTCACCGATGTCAAACATTGACAACGTCCTGCGCGACATATATATGCATTGGCAAATGGAAATACCTCATCATCTCCGTCCTCCTGAAACCGTTCTACCAGATACCCTTAGCCCATTCGTCCATGAAGTACTGTGGCGTTGCAACTCCGTTCAAAGGAATTCGTGTATACGCCCGTTCGGCAAAGGGCATGTCACGGTCAAAAACATGCCTCGAAGAGCTGATGTCAGGGGTACTTGGTAACCTCATTGAAGAAGGTTGTGTTGCAAAGATTGCAGACGATTTGTACGTCGGTGGTCATATGCCTGAGGAAATTCTCCTGAACTGGCGCCGTGTTCTCACCCTTCTCCAACACAATAACTTGCGCTTATCGGCATCCAAGACCACAGTCTTCCTCCAGAAACCACTGTGTTAGGCTGGGTGTGGTCCAACGGCACACTACAGGCCAGTCCCCATAGGCTTGCCACACTGTCATCCGCAGATAAACCGACAACTGTGCGCGGTCTGCGGTCCTTTATCGGTTCTTACAAAGCCCTCAGCCGCGTGCTCCCGGAGTACGCTTCCCTCCTTGACCCACTCGGCCAGGCCATAGCCGGCAAGGCTTCACGCGACAAGATCCTGTGGTCTGATGAACTGTGTCTTGCCTTCTCCGAAAGCCAAGAGTGCCCTTTCAAACCACAAGACCATCACCATTCCTCAACCCTCAGATGCACTTTTCATCGTCACAGATGGCTCTGTGAAACAAGGCGGTATTTGTACCACGCTCTTCATTCAACGGAATGGCCAACGTCTGCTGGCCGGCTTCTTTAGTGCTAAGCTGCACCGGCACCAAGTTACCTGGTTTCCCTGCGAGGTAGAGGCTCTGGCAATTGGTGCCTCCGTCAAGCATTTCGTACCCTTCATAATGCAGTCACACCATCCTTCCAAGCTCCTCACAGACAGTCGCCCTTGTGTTCAGGCTTATGAAAAACTCAAGCGTGGCGAGTTCTCCGCAAGCTCCAGAGTGACAACCTTCCTTTCCACATATTCGCCCATCTGGTTGACCACATCGAGAAACCGTCTCAGCTCTGCAGCATCCGTAATTGCTTCAACTTTGATAGGGTCGGCCTTTATTCAAATCTTTCCGACCGAACGACCTCTTGTCGTGCGAACTGACATTTATCTGGGTTGAGCGTAACATTTGCTTTTTCCAATCGCGTGAGGGCTGCTTCCAGTCGCTCGTCACGCTCTCTGTGATCTCTGCCGTAAACATGTATATCATACATCTGGCATTCCAGTCCATCAAGCCCCTCCAAGACACGTTGCATTGACTTCTGGAAATGCTCACATGTGGAAGAAATGCCGAATGGGAGCTTTAAATGGCACCATCTTCCCCATGGCGTGTAAACGTTGTCAACAACTTCGACTGGGAGCTCAGTTTTTGCTGCCAAAAACCAGAGTTCAGGTCTAGTTTAGTCACGAAATTTGGCGATTGTGTGGTCTGTGGTTGGCATCGTGGAATTTTCGCGCTTTACAACTTTGTTGAGCTGTATGAAATCTCCGCATCTGCGCACCTTTTCACCAGCTTTAGGTACCACAACCAGAGGACTACACCAATCCGTACGCTGGTCAACTTTCTTGATTACTCCAATCTCCTCCATTCGCTGCAACTCAGCTCTCACTTTCGGGAGTAGTGGAATTGGAATTGGGCGAGGCGTGAAGAGGTAAAACGGCTTTGTGTCATCTTTCAACTTAATCTCGTATTCACCCTCGAGGCATCCCAGGCCTTTAAATAACTTCGGGTGCTTTTCTCTGTAGCGATTTGCGCTGACCTTTCTGACCTTGTTGTTGTCATGTGACGTAATCTCTTCCACTTTAGTGAGTATTCCGAGAGCACTACATGCTTCTCTGCTTAGAAATGGTTTCTAAAGATCTTCGATTTACGTAAATCGTTTCTTTGAGCACTTTCTTTTTGTAGCGTAACGTTGCTACAAATGTTCCATTACAATTCAGTTCATACTTACACGGATCATATCATTTACGGCCAGTTTTCTGAAGGTTTAAGGGCATGCTTTTTGACAGCTTGTCAAATAATGTCATGGAGATTACAGAAACGTCGGCGCCACTGTCAAGTTTGAAAGTCATCTTCTGGTCATTAAAGTCATCTTTTGGTCATTAACATGGACATCAGCATACCATTCTCACTTAATTTAGCATCACGTAGACCTACCGCAATGCGGTCACGAATCATTTCATCACGAAGAGCTCCATATTGACAATATTTAGCAAGGCAGTGCAAATCAGTGATAAACAATTCCACAGATTCCTCTTGACTCTGCTTTCTCTGGTTGAATTTAGCTCGTTCGAATATAGTGTTTCTCTTAGCAATGAAATGATTGTTGAACATTTCAACTACATTCAGCTTCATACTTCTTATCTCCCTCGTCAGCAAAGACAAAGCTATTCATGATATCATCTGCCTCATCTCCCACGCAATGAAGGAGAGTGTTGACCTGTAATTCTTCTTCTTTCTTGCATAGTTCAGAGGCAATGCGCTATCGTCCAAATCTTCGTATCCACTTTGGCCATTCTTCTGGCTGACTAAAATTGAACTTCTCGGGCGGCACAATAGTGTGGTTGGATACAGTCACTCCGTCTGAAGGTATTTTGTTCGTGGGACACTTTCTTGAAATATGTCTTGAAGTTTTCCACTTTAAACTCCACAAACGAGTTTAGACGTTAACTACCTCTAAGAACGCCTTGAAATCTCTGTTTACTTCTAACACCATGTGATGTTATCCAACATAGAATAGCAAGTAAACGGTGCTCACATAGACGTGCTGTTTGCGGTCCGAGTAACTTTTATCTAGTGAAATATAATCACACTGAAATACGAGTTATACAGTCAGTAGGCGGGATTAATAACATTCACAATTAATAGACATATCTATACCAAAAATACAAAATTCATACAAAATATGAATACAAAGATTCATCTGACCCAGGAGTTCCCATAGCCTCGTCCCCAGTCAACTCCTTGGCTTCTTCGGTCGGCACAGTCGGCGGCGCGGTTACCTTTGTCTTGATATTCGCCATCTTAAAAAAGAAGCGCTGAGTAACCCGGCACGCAGCGGCCGGATAGAGGAGGATGCCTGGGGACGAGGCTAGAGTTCCCATACAAAGTCTTATATGTAAAACTCGCGCAATGCGACCGTTAACACAAACTGTAAGCTTGCGCTGCCTGTGGTCCACCATCTTGGACTCCGTCAAGTTGGCCGCCATCTTGGATTTTTCAACAATGTTGGTTTTTTAGCAAAATTGAAGGACATTTTTGACTAGAATTTAAAGTAGTGCGTGTTGAACAATTCAGTTATGCGTGTGAATGATTTTTCAGTAATGTTTTCTTTTGTTACAAATATGTCTAAACGTTAAAAATTTATTCTAAGGCTCGTTTCCATACAAGTGCGAAACTCTGCATTTTAAAACCAAGATTTTCAGTAACTTCGCAAATGTAGATTTTGATACATTTCTTGTATTGTCTATATCAAACTCAAACTCAGTTTCAGTGACTCTGTGGGCTCAATTTGTTATGCTAACGAACCAAATGCAAGTAATGACGTCATCGGCGACGTCATCAGAAATTGCCTACTGTTTGCAGCTCTCCCAGAGCCCTTTGCTTAGTCGTCACAAATCAGATACTCTTGAAACAAGATTAAATTGTCACCTGTGTAGTTTTGAAGAATGTTTGTCTCTTCCGGTTCAATCTTCAACTGCATGCCACTGTACGTCCAAGATGCGAAGCTGAGCCGACAGTACTGCTCATCAAACGGGAAATACTTGACGTTTAACTTGCAGGAGCTGTGAAGAATGAGCGGCGTGAGCCACCGTACTGTTCCGTTTGACGTCACCAGCACCGGATTGTTCATCCCCACAGGTTTGCCCAGCTTACTGCTTTCAGCACTGAAAGAATTGAATTCATTTTACAAATAATAATAATAATAATAGTAATAATAATAATATAATAACTTTATTGATCAATTTTTTTAAATAATAATGAATTTTTACAATACATAGACAAAAAATGATGCTAAGAAATTACAATCAATCATTTGTTTAAAAATTATTATGTATAAAAATTATTTTTCAGATAAAAAAAGATGCCAGTCCATAAAAATTCGATTTCATAAAAATTCGGGTTGTAAAACTAATTCAATTAACAATGAATTCCATGAAACTATTATTTTAAAAACAGACAGTTATTAAATGGCTCTCTCGGCAGACGCGATGTCAAAGTCTACTCTTCTTGTTGTTCTGGATCCTCTCAAGCAGATGAGGGCAGATCTTAATAGAGCAAATGATGTTTTTGCTCTGACCCAGGAGATGGTATTAGCATACTGTTCCCCTTTCTTTCATGTTATCAGTTCTGCAAGGCGACTGTGGTACCTCAAACATTCTTGGCCCATTCCGCCGGTTGTTGTAAATACTAGGGGCGTGAATGTTCCGTGTTCGATGTCGAGAACTCTGCTTGAGTATTGGCGCTTCTTCTCATTCTCGTGCATTCTGTAGATCTGCTGTGGCTCTAAGTCCTTGTACGATTCGGCGTTGGGGTAGCAGACCCTGACATCGAAGAATGCCGATCGTTGGGGTTCCCAGAAACCACGTGCATGAATATCTAACCTTGCGTCTGGTGCTTTGTTTGCTCCTCTGTTCAGACGTTCTCCGCGGATGTCTTGGAGGACGGGTTCGATTTCAACATCGCTACATACCGTACGTAGGAGTTCAGCTTCCAGGTCTCTTAGCTCATTATGTCGTTGGATAACGAATCCGTCTCGTTTGCAGACCATAGCGTGGTCTACCGTAAAGACTTCCCCGCATACACACATGGAGGGACTATCATCAATTTGCCAGTCATAGCGTAACTTAAAGCATCGCAGAATTCCCGCTTGTTCAGGTTGAAGCCCATTTCTCGTAGAGGTACAGTAGGACTGTCAACCACATTGATGACCCTTTGTCTGTTGCCAGATCTCGCACTCGCTTGGTCTTTGGTGGTGCACTTTCCCTAATCCTCTCTGCAGTACCCTTGAACTCCTCTGCCCTTTCGTTTTTGACTGCCTGTTGTGCCGACTTAATAAGGGACCCGTTTGGTAGTTGGTGAGAGATACGATATGCTCCACGAAGGACGTTGTCACTTGACTGATGAGGCGTACTCACGAATTGATTCACGGCTTGGATTTCCAAGGTCAAGGCCTCCCAAGGCGGACAGGGAGCGCTAGGATGTCCCTATGCAGCTGCTTACACCTGTGCTCCGTTATCGCAGGAATAAGTACCTGAGATATTGCATTCTCCAGTGGCTCTAGTAGGTCCTGGATGTCCGGCAGTGTTCTTAAAAAGTAAGTCCATCAGTGTTTTAAGCCGAAAGTGTAGGCAGCATAGCACGCCTGTAGCTGCGTCAAAGCGAACTCCGCCAACTGAACTACCTCACTGATAATATATATTATAAATAATAATAATAATAATAATGATAATAATAATAATAATAATAATTACAATAATAATAATAATAATAATAATAATAACAAAGAATAAAACGTGTCACTAAGCTACTTGAATGGTAAATGGTTCTTATCTATTTTTTCGCCTTCTTTTTCAAGTTTTAGTGAATATTTCATGTTTTCTTTAAAAGCCGGAAAAGATAGTGCCGTCTTTCATAGTTTGCATTAAGTAATCAAGAATAACCAGTTTAGAGTTAGAGACTTTTTGTCTCCGAATTCCAAACAATATTTGTGCTCTAGTCAAATGTTGTTTCCTGAGCTAGTTCGATGAAGCAGCTTAAGTTTTGCCACAAGCATATGTTGGTTTGTTGGCATGAAATAGAGTAATGTTCAATCTCGTCGTCTTTTTAGATGTACTCACACAGGTTAGTGTCAAGTTTGTCCACTCTGTTGAGATATCTATTGGTGAGGAAATATCCGTGATGTATTTTGAACTGGAAATACTGTAACTGGGTGCATTTAGTAATTTTAAAGGGCATGCTATAAATTAATGATAGGTCATTATCATTTAGTGTGTAAGTGAAGTTTTCTTCTAGTGTAGCATCTTGCAATGAAACAAAGGTGCTTTAAAGTAACAACGTTGTAAAATAGCGTGCATTAAATTTACATCGACGTTAATTACGATATATTAAATTAACAAGAATTTTTTTAAATCGCGTTAATAACATGCATTCAACCAAAACCACAGGGGCCTAGATATTTAAGAAGGCCACTGCACATCCATTTCCAGATATTACTACCGTAAAACCCAACATTGTTTTAGCGCCAGACTGAGATTTCAAAGTAACTATGGTCAATGAAATGTGCACCAGAGCACGCATTTCTTGTGTGCCTCTTCACATGATCCGCAGGTATGTGACGTCTGAAATGTGCAAGTCCCTTTAGTCTTATGGCGGGAAACTACCTTGTAAAATGTTGCATGCATGATATGTTGGCATATTTTGCGTTCAGTTTGAAACCAGTCAAACTTTTTGCCTAACATATGCCAACATTTCGTTTGTTCTCGTGATCGATGAAGCATATCACAGTATGCTATGTTGGTTTGCACGGTTCACACAACATTGTTGGGCTCGGGCTTGCGCACTGCGAATCATTTATGCGATGGTAACCTTGGTGACTTGTTGTTGTTTATATGACTGGGAGTAAACATGCATCAGCAGTTTAAAAAAATGACACCAGAGGTATTAATGAAGCATTACTGGGTTTTTTTTCTTTTTAGGGGGAGTTGCTTCTTTTTATTTCTGGTTTCCAGTCCCCGAGGTGGTTATCAAATTTGAAAATGCTTCATAAGCACTAATTAAAACGACAGAAAAATCTATTTTTATCGTAAATAGCGTCAAATAAAGAAGTCAACATAGCACTGAACCATTAAAATCAGCAGAAAACGTTTGTTCATCAAATTCAGGGTTCAACAATAACGCTGACCCGATTGGCCCGAAGGCACTTTTAGCCCCGTTCGGGCCAGTACGGGCGAGTGGGTTTTGAAAAATGGTGGCCCGATGGGGCCACTAAGTTATTTCGAAGGATATTGTGCTACCCAGAAGAACTGGCAAGATTTTAGTGAATGGAGACTAGAAAGAAGCAAAAAGCTTGACGTCAAAATTCGCACGATCATATATCAAGTTTACTACAACCGACAACTAACGCGACAACAACTGTGAGCCAAATATGGACAAGAGGTTTTGGTGAAATTGTGAACCTAAATATTGTACTTTTTTTACTGTGTTGTTTTGTGTTGTGTCAGTGTAACTTGTGTTGCGTTGTGTACAATTCATGCACAAATAGCAATGATGAAATAAAACACTAAAGTTAAAGTAAAACTCTGGATTTACAAGACCCTACGAACACATTTCTTACACGCGGAAACAAACAAGAAATTACCATTGCGAAAGAGATACCGCTTTCAAATATGAATTTAGGTTTTTATGCGGATTTTAGTTAAATTTGGCAGTTTTTAGTGGATCGTTGATATATACATGTAGAGAAGTTTCTGATCCGCGATAACCATAGCCTCCAAAAGCAGCCTTAGCGGGGACGGGGGGAGCAAGCTTGTAGTTTTTATAGTATTGTAGTCATTTCCCTATCTCTTTACTGCATGGTATTGGATTTTGTAAATTAGGGGGAAGATCCTGGTAAAGGATACCTAATAAAGTTGTATTGTATTGTATTGTATAAGCAGCCGCTTTATTTCTTGTTAGGCTACGATGACCAGGGCAGCATCCTAGTCGGACGAGTAAGCCAGAGCAAAAAAAAGGAAAAACAAACAAGAAAGCAGTAACGAAAACGAGCTGTCCGGACTTGGTATTTGTGTAACAGTGTTGTACAATAGCACGCATTAAATTTACATTGACGTTAATTTAGATACATTAAATCAACAAGAATTTTTTAAAATTGCGTTAATATTAAGTGCATTGTTAATTTTCTGGAATAAGGTTAACAGTTTCACTCAAAAAATTACACTGTATTTTAAATTTAACATGTTAGTTGCTGATGTTACTTGAAAACATTTTTCATTCATCCAATAAAACCACACCATGAAAGGTGTTCATCAATTATTAGTACACTAAGATACTTTTAAAATAAATTGTTTGCATTCAAGCAGATTTTTGTGGGAAAAATGATCAGAAATTTTGATTGACATTTGGTTTGCTAGTTTGTGTTGAGAAGGGTGAAATATAATAAAATTAGATTATTTTTTAGATATTATGTGTCCGTTTAGACATTTGTTGGCCAACATAAAGGATAATTGTGTCATCAGCAAATACATGTAAGTGGAAAGTAATGTAAAATATTAGAGGAAGTTGAAAGATCAGAACAGAAAGGTCCTAGAATAGAGCCCTGCGGCACACCATACTGTATGTGATTTTGATCCTATCCAACACATAAGATGTAATTGAAGCAGTTTGGGATCTGTTGCAAAGGTAAGATGCAAACCAGTCTTGCATGCATCCTCTTATACCATACTTGATGGGTTTATCGGGCATGCGAACTTTTATTTTTAATTTTCCTTTAAAGGGAATCACGCAGTGTTGTCAAAACCTGGATCATCAGATCGGATCATCGGATCGGATCATCGCATTGGATCATCGGATCCAATCATCATCATATCATAAAACAAAAAAATATATAATATAATAAAATACTAAAAAAATAAAAATAAGTTAAAAACAAAACAAAATATGATGCAAAAATGATGCAAAATGCAATAATAAAGGCACCTATAAATACAAAGATAGTTTTGATCGTAATACATCTTTTACCATAATTATTCGATTAAATGCCACCCTCAAATAAACACTGCATTCGAGAAAAAAAAGAGCAATAGACACCACCCTAAAATAAATGCCTCATCCAGCTGTGAGCATCCCCCCGGCAAACCCCAGGCATTTGAAAAAATTTGTGAAATGCTCAGCCTTGCAGGCATTTTTTGTTGGCAAATACCCTGCTCCCCGTTCCTACTATGATGGTCAAATGCCCAGCTCCCCAGTCCACCCAACCAATATACAAAAATATTAGTTGCCATTTCGTAACAAACATAACTGTTTCAGCTCAATAGTCATGAAACAAGACACTCCAACCGTACAAAGACAAAGCAAATGGTTTTATTGCTTTTATAGGTCTTTTATGGTTGATAAATGCGCTTCTTATTCCAAAATGATGATGTTTAAAACCTTTGACTCTCCATCGCGTCAGAAATGATGACAAGATGTTGCGAAGCAAGGTTTTTGTTGTTTGCAAATGCCTGGGGGGGACACTTTTAACTGCTAAATACCCAGTCCCTGGAACTCATCGTGCATCAAATGCCCGGAGTTTTCCTGGGGGATGCCCGCAGCTGGAATCAACTTGCACATAACATCCTGTCGTCACTTACAATGGTGCTCAGTGTCATGTCAAGGCCAGACTTTCAAATACTGTCATTTTTGAAAAACGAAGAGCACTTATCAACCATAAAACACTTACTAAAGCAATAAAACCATTTGCTTTGTCTTTTTTTCAGTAGGAGTGACTAATTTTGTGACCTGTTTTATGCAGTTCTTTTGAGCTGAAACAGTTATATTTATTAAAAAATGGCAACTAATACTTTTGTATATTGGTCGGATGGACTGTGGAGCTGCAGGCAAGGTATTTGACCATCATAGTAGGAATGGGGTGCGGGGCATTTGCCAACAAAAATTGCCCGCAGGGCCAAGCATTTGACCATTTTTTTCAAATGTCCTGGGTTTGCCCAGAGCTTGCTGGGGGGAATACTCGCGACTGGAATTGACTCGCACATTATACCCTTGGATGCAGCATTTGTTTGAGGGTACCATTTAACGAAATAAATATGGTAAAAGATGTATTACGATCAAAACTATCTTTGTATTTTTAGGTGCCTTTATTGTTGCATTTTTTGCAGCATTTTTGCATCTTATTTTTTCTGTTTTGTTTTTAACGTATTTTTATTTTTTCAGTATTTACATATTTTTTAATTTGACTGTATGATATGATCCGATCCGTTGATCCGATCCGATGATCCGACATAATGATCTGATCCGATGATCCAATCCCATGATCTGATCCAATGATCCAGATTTTGACAACACCGATCAACATGGAATATCCTTGTGTCTTGCCCAGAGAGAAAATATCGCTCGTCGCAAGGAACCACCAACATGTCATTTGAGATGGTCAGAAATGCAAGGAACGCTTTCATCTCTTTCACAGTCACATCAGTCTATTTTCTCACTCGTTTGACCGCAGCAATTTTGTTTGTACATTGAACGATTTCTTCAATTAAATTATCTTTGAAATACAGCGAAAAAAAGTCAATTGCCTTGTCAGAATCAGGGAGATTTATTGTTGGCCCCGCTTGAAGCGTGAATTCTGCACGTGTTTCTTCAAAACGCTCATCTTTCCATTTGATGTTTACAGGCAGATTGGGAACTGCAAACGCTTCAAAATCATCTTCTTCAATGTCACTTTCAAACAGCTCAAGTAACTCATTGTCATTAACCCTATCCAGGCCGGGGGGGCCCAATCGCCCCCCCCCCCCAACACTTGCTTTTCCTACAATTTCTCCTAACTGAATAAAGATGATGACACCAAAATTGGTGACTTTTTGTCAAATTTTATAGTGGAGATGATGACATGCATTGAAGGCAATGTCACTTAAGTTTTTGCCATGGCAACCAGAAGTTGAGAGGTCACTTTTCCAATTTTTGCTTTTAGACAATTATTTGAAAATATTAAGGCCAGACTTTTTATATTCCTTGGTTTACGGCAATTTTTTTCAAAGATCAAATGTCGCGGGTCGGAATAAAAATAA
>JAOEJI010458507.1:0-16478 GCA_025448255.1 Umimayanthus chanpuru
AAAAGCGGTTCTTTGATTTGGGCTTTAGACGTATTCGCTATTGCATTCCGAATTTACCCAAAGGGTCCTTTGATTTCGATTTGCGTGCACTTATTGGATTTTACCCAGAAGGTGAATATTTTTATATGGTGTAATATACTAAAACCGCACTTTATTACAATTTTAGGTTCGCGCATTCGATAATTTTGTACTTAATATCAGTGTGTTCCTTTCTTAACTATATCTCCGCCCCTCTCCTCTTCTCGCTTCTCTTCTTTAATCTTTTCAATATCTTTATGATTTGCGTACACATATTGCATTTTACCCAGAAGGTGAAAGGTGCTACATGTACGTTGCTACAACAGGTTTATGTATTCCTTGTTACGTTTTCCCTGTACTCGCGTAATTTCTTACTGTTTCATTATTTACGATTTTAGAGTAGATACTGCACTTTCCAAGAGTATGGTATGCTGTGATAGTTTTCCGGTCTTGGAGATTTTGTGAATGTAATTTTTGCAACTGAAGAATTGTAAAACACTGTTCTCCACTTGCAGGATGTTTTGGAAAACGCTGATGTTACAATCGATCATCTGTTCATCGCATCGTTAGTAGTAGATATAATAAAGGTGAGCAAACTGGGTATGTTTCTTCTTTGAGCTTGTTTTGTAAAATGTGCTAACTCTGATGATCTGAGTGCTTGTAAATGGCTAATGAATCCAAACATGCACTCATATAGTTACTGCACATGGAATATAAATTAAAGCAGTTATTCCAAATACATTGTCTGCAACAGTCTAGCTGTAGTCTTATTCAGTACTTTACAAACTTTTTAAAATTGTGTACGAGAAATCAATCTTTTTTTAGCCTTTCATCTTTCAACTCCTACTCTCTTAGTAGATTTATTATTAGTGATAAACTTTTAGTTTTAACCAAAATTTACCAAAATGATTGGTTGCTAAATACAAATATTCATCTCCATGTTCTGCCTACTGAAATGATTGCGAGAATCGTGCAGCTACTGTTTCTGGAGGGGATAATCAACTCCTTCCAAAACAACCTTTTTTTAAAATGTTGGTACTGTAAGTGTAAAGTGAAGATACGTGATAAATTGATGGAAATGACAGGATTACCGCACCAAACTGTGTCATGGACTCAGGAATCTGCATGGGTCCTTATGTTGTGTGTTGAGTACGGTATCAAGTCTTCCAGTTGAAATTTTTGTTTCTTTCTACCTAGGGCATGTCATTTCTGCACAGCTCAGAAATTAAGTCTCACGGGAATTTGAAATCGTCCAACTGTCTCATCGATAGCCAGTGGGTGCTGAAGATCACTGACTACGGCCTTCCAACGTTTCGCTCGAAGGCAATGAGGAATAGAAGTGGTAGTGATACTTGTTACGAAGGTACTTATGGAGTTGACTTGCGGAATTGTGATGTTCCGTATCACATTTTATATCAATTGAGCCGTTGTTAGAAATTATCATGGGAAAAACGATTTCACTTGTGAAAATACTATTGTAGCGTTGCTGTCTTCTCTAAAGAATGACTGATTGAAAATGAACGTTTTTTGCCTAGATTCGTTATGGGATGCTCCTGAAATCCTAAGAATGCATCCTCGAACGGTTCGAGGAACACAAAAAGGGGACGTATACAGTTTCGCCATTATTCTCCAAGAATTTCACACAAGAGAAGGTCCATACAGTGAAAACTACGAAATAGAGCCGAAAGGTCAGTATAGTGCAGCAAATGTTACCTTTGGGCAACGGTTAAACGCCTCGCTTAACCTTACTACAAATTGATGAACTCGCAGTGTTACTAAAAAATATACACACAATGAATAAAGATGTTATTTGAACATTTACCTTTCGATTCTCCTTAAGTAGTCTTAGAGCTACTAAATAAAAAAATCAAGTCAGTCTTCTAGTTCCGTTTTAACCCAAATCCTACCACTAAGGCCCTTTCTTCTGCAACAGACCCAAACCACGTGTGTACATGTTTACGTGTAACATATAATGGTTTTCCTATGTTTCTGTAAAAGCGTTGAATTTGGTGGTTTGTGTAGGAGTTATAAGTCCTGAGTGAAGCAAAATGTTTGCCTAATGTAAGTTCAAACACTTCAAACAGCCAATTTTAACGTCACGTCACAACGACATGTACATGACGTACATGTCTTGTTTTTGCCTTACAGAGTTAGATGTTCGTTAAAATGTTAGTGTCAAAAAACCACAAGGTAAATTTTCCATTGTGTAATATTCTTAGTTGTTAGAATGAATGGTAAAATAGTAAAGTTTGTTTGCAACTTTAGCTTCTGATGAAAACCTTGCTTTCCAAAGTTGTTTAACACCATTTTTTGCTCACTTAAAAGAAATTATTGAGCGGGTGAAGGAAGGCGAAGTTCCACCATACAGACCAGTAGTGACACAGTTCATCACAGAAGTCGGAGAACTACACGACCTGATGAAACTCTGTTGGGCTGAGGATCCCGACAAACGACCGGACTTCCATGAAATCAAGAAGATTGTCTTTAAATCGCTCAGTATCCATGGAATGTAAGCAATTGTTGTTTGTCAATTTAACATATGTTGGTGCATGACATTGTTTCGTCCCAAGGTCTGACGACTGCAGCGGCAGAAATGCTTAAACCTATCGATGGGGGACGCTCCTCCTTTTCTTCTTAACTATAAAGATAGCAAATAAACTTGCAGTCTAGTTAATAAGTCCATAATGTTTTTTTGGAAATTAGCTAAAAAGGCTATGATCTCATTGGACATCACAAATCCATCCTACGATCTTACCTTAGTTCTGACGTCAGGAAATCACCTTGACTATTCTGTAAATTATTAAAAAATACCAGATATGTTCTTATGTAACTGAGATATTTCGTGTTTCGTCTGTAGTACCATAGTGTAAGATTCATTACGTTTATTTTGGAAAACTTAAACAAGTTTTTTCGTTTTACAGTAAGACAAACATAGTGGATAACATGATGTACATGATGGAGAAGTATGCAGACAACTTGGAGGAAGTTGTACAGGAGAGGACGGAGCTGTTAATTGAAGAACAGAGAAAGACGGAAGCCCTCTTGGACCGAATGTTGCCCAGGTGGGTTAAAAGTAAAACATCTAAGCAGATTGTCATGCGCGAGCGGCCAGCTGGGAGATAGGTACTTTCTTGCGTGATCTGGTTTTGGCTGATTACTTTGACTCGATTGATCCGATTGCTCACATGCACAAAATTTAAGACTGCCAAAATACATCAGTAGTCTGTGCAATTCCACAATTGGTTTCGGTTATATCAATTCCTATCAAACTATATCAAACTAGTCTGCCAAACATTCACACACACACATACATACATACATACACACACACACACACACACACACACACACACATACACAAACAACTTTAAAGTTGCCTCTTTTTGCTCTCCTCAGACCAGTTGCGGAGCAGCTGAAAAAAGGCAGAGCCGTGGAAGCGGAGACCTTCAAAGAAGTGTCAATCTATTTCAGTGACATTGTTGGGTTTACCAGTCTCTCAGCGGACAGTACACCCATGCAGGTAAGATCCTTATTAATACTATTAGTAAAAGCAATAATAATAGTAATAGCAATAGTAATTAAAATAATGATTATAATAAATATGGTAATGATAACGATACTAATGATGATGGGTGTTGGTGATATAGATAATGTTAACAGTAATGGTAACGACGACACTGGTGGTGCTGCTGATGGATGATGACGACGATGGTAACGGTGAGGGTTCGTGTGCGTACCAACAATACAAGTGACGCTTGATAGCCAATTCCAAAGCAATGCATTATTAACGGACAAAGAGGAACGTTAGTTACGAATTTCAGATTTAAATAACCAAACCTTTGTTGATGTGTGATACTGAATGTTCACTTAGTGCTATTCTTCACATAACTCTTCCTTCCAACGCGATCAGGCGAGCTAGGTCTTCCTTTTGAAGCACTATTCTATGTGATCTTTAAAGCCAATTTCCTCGTGAGGCTTAGTTAGTGATTACGCCATAACGAAAATTTGACATCTGTATCTGATGGTACAAGGCTCACGAAAACTCCCTCTTGTCCCTTACCGCGTTTCTTTTTCTTTTGTTAAGTTTTGAATATTATCTTTAACGTAAATATCGGTATATAAATGTTGTTTCTAATTACACTTCAGGTGGTATTGATGCTCAACGACCTTTATTCTCTATTCGATAATATTATAAGGGAATATGACGTGTACAAGGTGAGTTTTATTTTACACGTTGACTACCGATTGCTATGCACCCGTTCAGACGGATACTCGTACTAATGAATGACCCTAGAACACACAATGTCTGTTTGCTCTTTGCTAACGAGTATTTTTGAATATTGCATGAGACGTTTCATAATTATGCGAAGAGCAAAGCATAGGTTTTACTGGTGAGCACAACCCCTGTTTAAAATATTCTCTGACTTTTTTGGAGTCTTTTCGTTTATCTTGTTTCAGAATTTACCAATGTTTTCCCTTCTTCGGCGACTCTACCATCCCTAAAAATCATGTAGGCCTGCCAGTTGAAACCCTAAACTTGTTCTGCAGATGGTTGTGAAACTGACTGTTTGATGATCAAATGGCCACATTCGTGTACACTTTCCCATATATGCTAGTTACTCAGAAATACGAAGTAAGGACTTAAACAACGTTTCGAAGATAATATAGTTAGCTAAGAAGAGAATAATTAACAAGTAGCATAAGAAAAGAAAAATAATAAAAGCGACACAAGATCCATCATTACTACGCTTAACGAAACTGTTTTGACTGAAATTTAGTAAATATTCTCTATGAGTGAACAGATGTTTTCAACTCAGTCTCTCGCCGTACCAGATAGAGACAATCGGTGATGTTAAAACAACACAACAAGGGAAATGGGAAAGTTGAGATTGTCAAAGAGGGAAGAAAATGTAATTAGACGTTTGGAGAACGGAATTGTGTTCGTAAGAAAGAGTTTCCAAGCTTTGCTTCTCTTAATCAAACAAATGTGTTTCTAATGTCTCCGTCCTGCAGGTTGAGACTATCGGTGACGCGTACATGGTGGTTTCAGGCCTTCCGATACGGAACGGTCAAAAGCACGCCAGTGAGATCTCGCGCATGGCCCTTCATCTTGTTGAATCTGTCAAGACGGACTTCGTTGTTAAACACAAGCCTAATTACAAGTTAAAACTTCGTGTTGGTATTCATAGTGGTGAGTTTAAACTGAATTGTATTATATGCATTGTTCGTGTTGTCGTTGAAATTACATACTTCCTTGTTTCGATAACGTGGTTTCCATTGATGTCGTCATAAAGAAACCATCTAGCTTCGTTAAGCACTGAACAGTGAAAAGTAATTTACTGCATCGTTGAAATAGAAAGTATTGAGATCCAAAGTTTATGTCTGTGGTGATAGAATGACTCTATAAGAAAGAGATGTGCACGGCAAAGCGGGGACCTGTTAGCCATAAGGGGAATTATTTGAACTTCTGTTGAATTTTCAAAACCTTCGCATTTAGCGTTTGTCCAGCTGTCATGTAGTTTTTTTTGTCCTCTGTCACTCGATAATAGATATAGCCTTTTGTAACTTTGGCGGAATTAAAAATTTGCTAAATGTTTTGGAGAAAATTGTTCCTCAACACACAGTAACTTCTCTAGTAATTGCTCCAATGTTTAGTCAAACAAATAACTTACCTTACTCTTCCTAAAGAAATCGTGGAAAAACGGATTATAAAAAAGAAGAAATATAAAATACATTTGAAATTCAAGCTGTCGAACAGAATGGCCGATTTAGTTTGGATTGCAAGTTTCCATGGCAACAGTAATTAAACAATGAATGTTTGTTTCATGGAAATTCATTCGTAGAATGTGGAATACTTGCATACTTTTGTTCTTGACATTTGTGTGGGCTCAATAACCTCGGCTGTTCCAATTAGCACTAGGAGGGGTGGGGGAGAGGGCTATTTTATTTTCATTTCTTGAACAAATAATTTAAGCAACGGTTTGCTGTGTTCATATACCCTCGTAGGTCCTGTTGTGGCTGGAGTTGTCGGGAGTACCATGCCCCGATACTGTTTGTTCGGTGATACGGTGAACATGGCCTCGAGAATGGAGTCAACTGGTGAAGGTAGCTCCTGCTAGCACTTTGAAACGTTTGTATGCTCAAACCCGGTCTTAATGTCCAAGGGCTAAACAGAGGGTAGCTAACCTGAGGTTAAAATCCTTTCAGCCCAAGCCACTTTATCAGCCTCTATCTTCTCCTCGTGAACAATATCATTGCAAAACTGGAAGACTAGTTTTAAAAAAACTGTTTTTCTGCGTGGGCGAGTACGCTGAATATGGGTTTGATCAACAAAGGTTGATATGGTATGTTTTTTGCCTATGGGATATGGTGTTTAGCTGACGTTTCGAGCGTTAGCCCTTCGTCAGAGCAGACTGACCATATCGCATAGGCGAAAATCATACCATATCAACCTTTGTTGATCAAAACCATATTCATTAAAAAACTGTTTATTTTGTTATGAGACTTGATATTAATAATAAATATAGTATTAATAATGTTAACAATAATTTTCTAATAAATATTCAAATTAAACGTTTAGGCTTACAATAAAAACGTTATAATTTAATATATAAAATAACAATAGCTAACAACTGAAGGTGAATAAGTTAAAATACGCTCGACAAAGTTAAAAAAGCATCGATTAGTAAAACACTTCATAAAGCGCTCAGTTCTTGCTCTCGATATCCTGTCTTCGTGACCTCGTAGCCACAATGTCCTTTCACGTTTTGGGGGCAGTAGTTCTTGCAGTCCATTTTGTTTTCATCTTGTTTCAGAGCATTTGGTCTCTCTCATAGATAATATTTAAAATAAGTTTCTTTTTTTGGACTTATTTAAAGCTAAATGCTCGGCTGAGTAGTCGATCGATTTGATTTAGATATTTACTATGCACTGCACACCCCCATACTTTGCGCCAAACATAATAGGAAAACAATCAAGTTATTGAAAAGGATGTATAATTATTTTACACTAAAGCATTAAAATTTGCATACTCGTAAATCATGCACGCTGCTTCTTGCTTTCCTTTTTAGTTCTTCGAATTGAAAAGCTGATAACAATCAGCAACCACTCAAAGATGAATTGGTTCTCCAAACTTTTTAAAAGGAAAGTATGAGACATTTTAAGAGAAGTTAATGCTAACTTCCCAGATACGACTTCATTAGTAGACAGTTCCTACGTTTTTTTTAAATTGGAGGTGATATTTTAATACTTAGAAAAGAATCGTAAGACTTTCTACGACACGCTCGAACGTTTCAGATACAAACAAGTATCAGCCCCTTAAACATCTAAAGGAAGGAGAGTAAAACTGAACCCCCGCCCAAGGTTTTGCCAACTAATATTTCAGCTTTGAAGCAGTCAAAATGAAACTTTCAGTACCTGCAGTCCAATTATGAACACATCTTTTGACGGTCACTGGATAACGTCATCACTTATAATTTATGTGAATGGGATTATGCAAATTAAAGTTTGAATCCAATTTTCTTTTCCACTCTATTCTTAATCATATTCTTATTTGAGGCTGTTAACATATATTTTCTACTAGGTTTAAGAACATTTGCTGCTATTTTATTAAAAACAGTTTTTTGAAAAATCCGAGATGGCGGACGTTGCCATAGTTGTTAATTAAGATTGTTGTTGGGAAAAGTAATTTGTCAACCCAAAGCTGTTTAGATGGCAAAGTTTGATCTTTGTGTCCTATATGATTCAAGTCTTATTCAAGTATAACAAATGAATTAAACAGCAGCAAAGTTGCTGTGACTATTTATTTTGTACATTTCCTATTTCATGGATCGTTAGTCAAACATTTCTAACCCGCAATCAACCTTGTGAGTACAGTCCCTCTTGAAAACAAGCCCACCCGGCTGTAAATAAATTAAAATAGTTTTGACCAACTACAAGACGCAAGACGAACATATGTATACCCGCTCTGGTATAAAGTGAAAAGAAAGAGTGAGGTAAGTTTAAATTGCATATTTTTCTTCTTTCAGCATTACGCATTCACATTAGTAGCAAAACGAAACAAATTCTGGAGGAGCTTGAAAGTTTCACAGTTGAAAAAAGAGGAGAGATTGAAGTAAAGGTAAGTACTAAGAGTTTAAAAATTATAATTGGACGATTAAAATCTATCTATCTATCTCTCTTTCTATCTATCTATCGTTCTATCTATCTATCTATCTATCTATCTATCTATCTATTTATCTATTTATCTATCGGTCTGTCTGTCTGTCTGTCTGTCTCCCCTTCTATCCAAAAGAATATCACTAATAATAATAATAATAATAACAATTTAGGCATTTAATTAGCTTTTATATGAATAAGCCGCATTGTTGTACAATGACTAAAATGTAAATGGCTTTTGAAAACGTTAAAATAATTTCAAATACTAGATGATAAATCTACCTTATATGGCATCACAATAAGTATTATCTTATGACTTTTCAACAACTATTAGCTATTGGTATCTAAACAAAAAAATACATTAGTAGAAACCGAGATTAGCTGTCTAAATTCTGTCCAAACAACTTATTTTAATCACTTAGTTCATACAATAGTAACTAGCTAGTGTCATTACATAATTTGTTCCCATTTGAAGTAAAATATCTTTTAGCTTTTTTAACGTTCGGTCATTTTTTGGTTTAAGGGCAAAGGTAAAGTGGTTACATATTGGTTGATTAACTCAACCAATTGGCGACCAAGTGTTCGAGTGCAGAAAAGGCTAAACGGCTACGTCACTCGAAGCCCTAAAGGATCCCTTCGCAGAACTGGATCAACGAGAAGAGAACTGAAAGGAAAAGCTTCACCAGGACTACCAAGCAAGCTGTTTTTGGAAGATGACAACAAGAGCGACCATCGTGGAAGGGAACATCATGAAGTTAATGTCTTTGAGAATCCATTCCAATTGTGTAACGGCTCACCCCCTGCACCAGGTAGACGTCAGGAACACGGGGAAACATTAGAACTTCAACATGTCACTTGGAACTCGCCATTATGAACACAAAAAATTATGAGAAAAAGAACCAATGCATCGCAACACTTTCTCCAATGCGGAGGTTTTCAGTGATGAAGCCGGTCAAGTTGCTGGAGTAGAATGACTTTTATAGCTATAAGGTTCCTCCATCTCAATACATTGCGAATTTTGGATTATGCATTCTTAGATGACCATTTTAATTTGTGCTCTGTATTTGAGGATTGGAGAGGATCTCCGCCACTAAGAATATCGCATTCCTTCATGCATATGACGCTTGTCAAGTTGCTGGAGTAGAATCACTTTTTTAGCTGTGAGGTTCCTCCATCTCAATACATAACGAATACTGGAGTGTACATTCTTAGATGACCATTTTAATTTGTTCTCTATATTTGAGGATTGGAGAGGATCTCCGCCACTAAGAAATATCACATTCCTTCATGCATATGACGTGCACATATTTTCGCGGTGAGAGTTGAAAACGTTTGGTAATTCGAAAATCTTCTGAATCGTAAAGTTTGGACCTTTAACAATTCGTTGTATCTGAGTTCCGCTGTAGCTTCTTGTTCCAAACAGTCAGTACGATGCGGAGAAAAATGTCTTCAATGAAAAGTATTAGGTTGTGCATTCAACAAATTGTCTTCATCGTCCTCAGATCAGATTTTATAGGCATTTTACCCTCTTTTTTAATAAGATCCTTTGTAAAAGAACGTTGAAGCTGAAAAAGGCCAAAAAATTAGGACATGTTGAGAACACACTGAAGCTAACGATACCTAAAAAGTTTCATTTTTATAGAAAATGGAAAACTGTTACTTAACTATCAAGCCATGTTTATTACAGTGTTATATCAGTCACTTAAAATGCCACGTACTGTTAACTAAGCATGCGGCAAACAAAGCATGGAGAGCATAAGAGATTAACTCACTTTTGGTTTGGCAAATTTATGTAAGAATTTACCCAAAACAAACACTTTAGAATATTTTAAGAACGTTTGAGGCTTAAATCCTAAAAATTTAAGAGCATTCAGCCTGAGTCCCCAAAAGAAACGTTTTTATGTATATAAATAAATGAAGAGAGTGTATTGGGACTGTGTGCTCTTGCACCTCCAAAGGTTATGCTTATGCGAAGTGTTGAAAACGTGAAAGGTAATAAAATATGAACAATGCTTTTGAGTTTCACTTTTGGTGAGACTACGATATATATGGATAAAGTAATCATAAACGCTTCAAAAGGAAAGTACCTGATTTTATAACAAATATTTGAAGCATTCTGTGTTGTGGCGTAAAGATTCCTCCAGATAGACATATACCATCTTGACTAAATGATTTCAGAGTTAGTGTATTATATTTTGCAAATACGTGCTTTCATCCGCATTTTCGATGACGTTGCTGTATTTGAATGAGTTGTATTGACAGAGCGTAGATACATAGAACAGTATCAAGGAATTTCAGCATCTGCTACACTATAAAAGAATGTGGGATCAAATAGATTATGAAAGAGTCAATACATATGTATCGTAATATTCTATTTGTAGTTTGATCCCATTGATCGAGTTTTTATTAGTACAGTTTGCTGGACAATGTACCAATTGAAATGGAAACTATTTTAATAAAGCTATTGCCTGTGATAAAGTTGTGTTTATGTGACTCCTAGCGTGAGTTATTGCAACTATTAAAGTTAAACCGGAAAGCGGGTGTGTGGTGCGGTATCTTGATTTCAAATCACAAATTATATCAAACATTCGGGATCTCTCTATCCACCCTCTCTCTCTCTGCTTCTGTGTGTGTGTCTTTCTCTCTCTATGGTTTCCATATGGGTTTGCTAAAGCAAAGTGTTTTACATTACCGAAGATCCTAAGGTAGCTTGAGCAACCGACAAGTCGGTGTGTGTTCAGTTGGAGTGTATTTTAAAAAGGTTCTTAATTCGCAGACTGTGAGCTAGGATGGCCTTTTGCATTGCTTTGATTCTGCCCTTTGCCTATCGCTTGCCTTGGACGCCCCTCCTAGTACATCAACGATCACGTCAATTTGCTTAACTGTGTAGCCTGGGTGACGAGCTTTAAGTTCTCGAACTTGTGCATATTTCTCCGTCTTCTCGTCTTTCTTGACCCTGTTTGTTACCCAGGGACAGCTGAACTCTACTACCAGGATTTCTTGTGCTCGTTTGTCAAACACTGTGACATCGGGCCTGTTGCCCTGTTGTGATGTGGTTTGGTTTCTGCACTCAGCCGTGTGGGTAGGCACGTGCTACAAGATTCTCACTTCGTCGCTCTTGACTTCTAGCTTCGGCATTGGCGAATGCCATAGTGGAATTCTGTTGATCAGGCCATAGTGCTTCAGAAGTCTGAAATATAAGCACTTTAGTCCTGCGTTGTGTCGAGCTGTGTAATGATTCTGTGCTAATGCTGGGCAGCCCCCAAGAATATGGACCACAGTTTCTGGTTGCTCTTTGCAAAGCCGACAGATAGTGGAGTCCATCTGATATCGCAATTTGTCTCGGTAGTGCGCTTTGGTTGGCACCATTTTTTGGTATATCTCTTCAACATCGCGGATGGTCTCACTCGGGCAGTCTTCCCAGCTAGCAAGCCAGTCGAAATAGTGCGGTCCAATGTTTTCATGAGTCAGTCGATTGTTAATTAGCTTTCCTTGCTATTTCTGGATTTCAATGCTGTTTTCTGCGCTTCTATCCTTGCTCATGTCAGGACGTTTCTCACTGTTTGACCGCTGCTACGTGGGTCGACTTGTCTTGGCTTTCAAATTTAATCTCCCATTCTTCATCCTGATTTGTTGAGATCTCGACGCTTATCTCGTTAGCGAAGGTATTTGCATCTCTTGTTATTGATCTTCTTCCCTTTTGCATTCTGGTCAGGTCTGCTTTGGCCACAGCTTTCACTGCGGGATCAGTTGAGCGGTGCATGTGCAGGGTTCCACTGATTTAAGCCACGCCCTTCTTTTGTTCTGGGAGGTACAGCAACTCGTTTGAGGACGCTGGGTGCTTTGCTTTAGTGTCGTTGAGAATTTTCTCAGCTCTCTGTCCATCTCTTTCAAGTCGTTCACAGGCGTGTGTATAATCGGCATGTGGTATGTCAGGACTGGCAGAGCAAAAGCGGTTGTAGCTTGCACCTTGTGCTTGTCTGACAGTGGGGATGACCAGATTAGCCACACCCTTTGGAGCAATTCTTTGGCTGTCTCTTGTATCATTAGTCTTGAGTCTTGAAGTGCATGTTCTTTGGTCCCAAGGAACTTGTAGGGTTGGTCTTCCTGGACTGCTCTGAACGTAGTGGTGTCATTAAGTCGAAGCGCCTGAACGTGGTGCAATTCTCCTCTCTTCACAGTCATAACAGCACGTTTGTCGTTGCCTAGACTCATGTCCAGATCTTTTAAGCACAGCTTGACCTCCTTCAGGGCTGGATATAGCTCTCTTACATTTGCTGTGAATAGCTTGATGTCATCGATAAACAGCAACTGGATGATTTTAAGTTGGATTGGTTTGCTTAATCGCTTGGCTCGCTTGCTCGCTCGCTCTTTCTCTGTCTGTGTCTATCTCTCGCGATCTCTGTCTCCCCCATTCGTTCCCTCCTCATCAGTTGATTAACATTGATAGGCAATTAGGCATTACACATGACATAGGAGAACCGTCAGTGGGACAAAAAACATATCACATACCATAATTTGGTAATTTCCCTTTCTGGACCAAAACACTTCACTGAGAAAACGATTACCAAAGGTACCGGAGGAGTCTGGGGGCGCGCTTCCCAGGAATTACAGGACCTCTGAATTGTGTTTCTTGCCATTTGAGCAATTGTTTTTAGTTTTTAGAATTGTCTATTTTCAGGTATTTGGTTTGATGCTAAAATCATTCGAAGGCCTGGGTCCATGGACCAGTGCTTTATGGTGCTCTAACTATGTTTTGCTTTTTAAAATCTTTTTTTCCAATCCTATCACAACGAAGTAGAAGCGGAAAATTTAGGTTAAACTCTTGACGCAACTTTTAGATAACTAGAATTTATGCAAACTAGTTTCCTTCATTTAGTAAGAACAAAACTAAGTCGGAAATTAAAGAGACACAGAATTAAAAAGGCACCGAATAGTAAAACATTCAACACAGTCAAGTTGCAAGAGCTGAAAACAAGAAACCGATTTTCACTAACTCTGAGAAATAAATTGGATCCTTTGCAAGTACTAAAGGAAGATGATGAGAATGTAGAGCACATTTTGCAAAGATGTCCTGGGCTTCTCAGATTTAAAATAGTGCTCAGGGCTCTCGTTGATAACAGTGTGCTTTCGCAGCTGAAGAGATTACCCTGAGCCTTATAACTAAATTAAGGTTTATCTATCTATCTCAGATGACATACAAAAACCCTGGATAAGTAAAAATTCATGGAAGTTAATTGACGAAAGAAAAGCAGTTAAGAAACGAATATACGGAGTCAAGTCACAGAGGATTAAAAAAAAACTCAGACAAAATTATCGCTCCAAAGGTAGAGAGGTTAAGAAAAGCGTGAGGAGGGACAAACGAAAATAGGCTGAAGACTTAGCACAAGAGACGGAGAATGCAGCGCAGATGGGTAGGATGAAAACTATTTATGATATCACGAAGACGATAACAAATGAAAAAAGGAAAGCTGTAAACTCTGTGAGGGATAAGTCTGCTCAGTTAATCAGCGAGGTATCGCAGAAAAGACCTAGATGGAAAGAGCACTTTGAGGAGATATTGAACAGACCAGAACCAGAAAACCCAATAGGACAGCCAAACACAGATGAAATTTCAGAAAGAGTAAGTATCAAAACTGACTACATCAGCGCGGGTGAGATAAGAAGAGCAATAAGTGATATGAAAATAAGAAAGCACCAGGAAGAGATGGAATAACCGTAGAATTACTGAAAGCAGACAACGTAATAACTGAGTTAATACTGGAAGAGCTATTTAGGGTTATATGGGACACAGAAGAAATACCGAGCGGTTGGACAAAAGGGATTACTGTAAAAATACCAAAGAAAGGCGACTCGACTGTTTTCTGACAACTCGAGAGGTGTCACCTTGATATCTGTACCTAGCAAGATTTTCGGAAAAGTGCTAAAAACCGCGTTAAAGATGGAGTAAACAAAGAGCTAAGGAATGAACAAGCTGGATTTAGAGAAGGAAGAAGCACAGTAGAGCAACTTTTCATTTTACGAAACATCATTGAACAGTCGGTCGAGTGGCAAGCAGGACCGTACATAAATTTTGTTGATTTCGAAAAGGCATTCGATTCAGTTCATAGGGAAAGCTTATGGAATATTATGAGATGCTATGGCATACCAGACAAACTCATTCGGATGATGATGCAACTGCTGTACAAAGATACACAATGTGCAGTCATAGATGAAGGAGAAGAATCAGAATGGTTCAGTGTAAAGACTGGAGTGAAACAAGGGTGCTCAATGTCAGGTTTTCTCTTCCTGTTGGTGCTGGACTTTATAATGAGGAAGACGACGAAAGATAAAGATGCAGGATTAAGATGGAAATTAAAAACAAAGCTAGAAGATCTGGACTTCGCCGACGACATAGCACTTCCGTCACCAACTCAACAAATAATGCAGAGGAAAATGCTTAAACTGCAAGAACAGGCTACGAGAGCTGGGCTCAGAGTGAGTAATAAGATATCCAAAGTTATGAGAATAAACGGGAAAAGCACGGAACCAGTTATCGTAAATGGCCAAAATCTTGATGAAATAAGCAAATTCACGTATCTTAGCGGGGTAGTAACAATACATGGTGGAGGAGGAGATGATATAACGTGTAGAATCGGAATGCAAGAACAGCATTTAGAAAGTTGAACAGAATATGGAAATCCTCCAATTATTCAATCATGACCAAAGTCCGCTTGTACAACTCATTGGTGAAGTCAGTACTTTTATACGGCTGTGGAACACGGACAGTAGAACATGAAAGAAAGGAGATGGGAATTGCGTCATGTGAAATAGCAAGAAACATGGCAATGGATAGAACTGGTTGGAGAAAGCGTATTCTGGCCTCATGCGCCTAATGGCCCAAGGAGAGGAGAGAGAGAGTTTCCTTCTTGGTGATCGAGTGTTGTTCAACCAAGAAATGTTGACATGACTTGTTCTTAGTTCTTTTTGGTTAGAAAAAAGAAGGCTATGGAAATCGAAAAGTCTCAATTTGTCGGAGACTTTTTCCTCGCACTTTGAATAGAAACGTGATTGTGCATTCAATGGTCTTTAGTATTTGCGAGTTTTTCACGTGTGCTTTCCCCTTCTGATCCTCCCACACTGCCCCTTCCTCGTTACCGCAAGAAACATCAAAGTCATCCCAGGGTCAACGTTTTTTTCAGCGGCATACGTAACGTATGGGTCACTCAACTTACAGTTACGTACATTGAGACATAAAGCAGAAGTTCTTACGGTTATGACATTGAATAAAGATAAGAACTGGTACATCGTGAAAACATACAGTGTTTATCAACAGAGTGGATATATATTAAGTTTAAATATCTTTGGTAAGTTTTGGGTTTCAGTTTACCGGAACACCTACTCTCTTTTGTGATCTAAAAGTGGGTCAAGCAATGTTCTAACTAGTACAGATATTGTCTTTACGGCTACTGTAATAGCACTGGTGGCTCGTGGTTGGACATAAAGATGTTGTTACGCATTACTAATAACAAATAAATAACAAGAGGCTACTGGTAGCCTATATTCGGACCGCAGTAATTAGTTCTTTGAGTATGTAATAAACCAATAATGAATTTGCAGACCAAATATACCAAGAGCAACTTAATAGTCGACCATGTAATTTGGAAAAATGCAATTTCTGTGATTCTATTGTAGAACCCTCTTCCTAACAAAAATTCATTTTTACCCCGACTGCAAGAGAACCACATATACAGCAAAAACTGCATCAGTTCCTCCTCCCTAATAAACCCCCTTTGGTCATCCAAAGTTGTAATAGACACCCCTCAATCAACATAGGAAAATATACATGAGTTGAAGATACATGATAGTGCTTATCAATGGCAAATTACGTATAGAGTCCTGAACACGATAACAAATGTATTTCAGGCGTTATACAGTATCAATAATCACTTTTTAATTCCTGTTTTTAATAGCTCTATTTCGTGTATAATTGATAATCACCATTGCACATGCTTTATCAACTGAATACACTGCAACCTTATCCCTTAAAATCATCCATTTATGTATTATTGTAGTTTGTTTCATCAATTAAATGTGATGGCATCCTAACAGGTCAGCAACTATCTGGCAATGAATTGTGTTCTTGTTAAATAAGTTCATTCTTTAGATAAACTGGTATATTTGAGTCATGCAAAATATAACTCTACAGACTGCCCAACCTACGGAGGGGTTTAAATCGGAATAAAATTTTCTGAGAGATACTGTCTTAAGCGCCGAAGGCACCTTTTGCTAGGGGTTTTGGGGGTGTTCCCCCCTCCCCCCCC
>JAOEJI010459618.1:0-13014 GCA_025448255.1 Umimayanthus chanpuru
GTGGCATATTTGTTTTTCTCAGCCAATTTTACGTTAATTTCCGAAAAGTGACTTTGGCCACTGGAGTACCCCTTTAACAAGCGCACATATCCTTCGACAGTCATCAGAAAAGATAAGTGTAGACAATAATATAAATATCTAGTGTAAATAATCTAGGCATAAAGAATTCAATTTATTAAATGTTTATTTTAATTGCAAGGATGGTGAGAAAAAATACTGTTCATCTTAAATGAATTTTGTCTTTTTTCTTCTTGTCCAGAGTAAATGAAAAGAGACACAATAAATATATAGAAAGTTGAAAAACAACAATAATTTTCCTTAGCGATATTCTAGATGGCTCTCATCTCTAAGTTTTTGATTTAGTTATTTTGAGCATAATAGCGAATGTCTGTGAATTTACATGCACTCCCACAGCTTAGATTTATACGAATCTGCTTGTAAATACGTATGATTGTCATCAGTATTATTTTCGCATTCAGAACCAGGCACAATTTTCGCAAATGCATTTGCTGTACTGCTATTACTAGTACCTAAAATGTAGTCATTATCAACTGTTCTTCCACGAAAAATGTGGTTTGTTTGCTGAATGGATTGAAAATCATTTACACAGTTTTCAGATTTATTGTGATAGCAAGTCTGCCGAAGCAGATCGTCAGGCATATTGCTGTTATATCCAGTTTCCCGAAGGCAGTTTACAGTCTGCCGAAGCAGATTTTCAGTCACATTGCTGCGATACTCAATTTCCCGAAGGGAGTTTTCAGTCTGACAAAGCAGATTTTCAATGGCATTTCTACGATAATTCCCAGTCTGCCGAAGCTGGTTCCCATAGTCATATTTCTGTGATAATTTGTCTCCCAACTGAAGGAGGTTATCAGCCCCATTTCAGGGTTTATTCCGAGTGCCATGCCCATTGCACAAGCGAAAATGAAGCGACGCGATACAATCCCGCTTCTGTAACAAACCACATAAACCGCCCCAAAACCTAAAAAGTTCGTTGGGAATATAAACTTGACAAATGCGTAAACTCGTGTCTGGTTCTAGACGCAAAGTACTTCGAAAACATGGTAAAAAAGTAAAAAAAAAAGAAACTCACATCTTGCAAGCAGCATAACTCGACCTCTCCGTGCAATGACAAGAGCACATGGCGAACTTGTTTGTCGACCAAAGTCGTCGTCGGCAGTTAGCTTTCTGATTGGCTATTTAATAATACAGCGGCGCACATCCGTGACATGCGGCAAACGAACGATTTAGTATTGACTGATAGTGGATGGTTACATCGGACGGACACTCAAGGGCCATGACATAGTGGCGAAAGGCTCCATAAGTGGAAGGTCTTATTCTGTGCGTGTTCCAGTGTTGCGCTACTTTGTGGAGCTCCTTTTGTAGAGTTTCCATAAAACAAAACTTCAGGCATTCTCTCTTAATAATGTTGTCACCAGAAAACAAACCTCTGTCTCTTAAATCTGTGAAGAAGTTGATCCTTCGATCCGTGCACTGTATCCGCACCACTGCTTACCATGCCTCAATTCGTTGATTTGCCACTCTCACCACTGAAGGCATCATCTGTAGATCTACGAAAGAACCGCTTTGCAGCTTAGATATTTCCATTTTCAGTTCCACGATCTCCCCGGACAGTACGTGGGGCTCCTCCAATTAGCCGAAGACAATCGAAATAGTACTGAGCAACTATTTTAGGGGTTTTATTAGTAGAGGACACCTTCAACCAAATAATTCTACGGCTGTATTCATCGATTGCCCCATGAATACAAAACCCAAATGGTTTCAGCTGGTCGTTTCCGTCGATATGCCATAGGTAAAAGAACCTTCTGTATAGTAACTTCTCCTGCGTAGTCTGTGCCTAGATCTCGCTTGAACTCCCTCCGGATTGAGTACTCTAAGAACATGACGTACGAATGTTTTGGTGACAACAAAATGATAATCGCATACCAACCTATGATGCATTGACTTATAACAATGGGTCCTTCCGTTTCCTTTCAATTCGTGTTCCACAGCCTGCAGAACTGAATCTATATCTGTTGGATCTTTTCTTCCTCGACAACCGTTGCTTCGTAGTATTCTTCGTAGCTACCGTAAACTTATTGAATACCGTGAATAACTGCAAGGAAATTTAGAATATCTGATGCAGCAAAGCCAAGCGTAAAATAGCTCACGATTGCTTCATCGCGTTCCAGGATAAATGCGTTTTCTGCTGGAGAATATTGTGGCAAAATAGCATTCACAGTTTTTATTTTTAATATACATATACATGCAAAACAAGTTACCCAGCCGTGAGAAACCATGTCTTGCTATTTTTGTCAGACTGAGTGATGCTCGCTTCCCCATAGAGGTGCTTGAGCCTGTAATACGCAAAACTGGCCAAATAACTGGCCAAAAAACTGACCAAAAAGCTGGCCAAAAAACTGACAAAAAATCTGACCAAATATCCTGCCAATACAGAAAAAAAGCTGTATATTTTTTTCTATGCCACTTCAGAGCCACCGTACTAGTGTTTATTAACTCAATCAACAAAAGGTTGTTTTGGTGAAAGATAGTTGGAAAAAAGAATCAAGCCAAAATACTAGTTCGTTGAATTTGGCGCAAAAACCTTTAAAGTGGTTCGAAACAGTTTTCCGTTTCCCACTGCCACTAAATTTTATGAAAGGCCTACTCGTTTGTAGTAAAAGATTACTGCAACTCGTTAAGAGCTGCTGTTCCAGTAACTTTTCGGTAAATCTCTTTTTTTTATTTTATCAAAACTGTTGTCGCAGAACTTTCTCTCGCGCTCTAAAAGTCTCTGCTCGATACCGCTGGTTCCCAAAGAAAGCTCAACAGCACGGACTGTACTTACACACTTTATTTGCGATACACCAACTCATTAAGGTACAACTTTTACATGTATTTATACAAGCTAAAATAAGGCGTTTACATGAAAGTGTGCGGGATTATTTGTAGAATACAACAACCTATCTATTTAGATTATACGCCCCCGGGTATACGCCCTTGCGTTGGAAGTTTTCCTGTACGTAAACTGCTGAGAAAGAAGTTCCCATTACGTATTGAAACACTTCCCGTGTACAAACAGTGAAGTCACTTAATTGGATTATCACATTTCAATAGCTCACGTTCTAAATTTATTCAAGGCTCAAGTTTCTTAGTTACACTAACATCGCCTTAGGGCACGAACTCGCAACCGGATGTAGTAAAATCCATTCACCTAGTTCATAGACAAAACTACAATATAAATCGTTTGCTTCAGTCTAAAATTCGAGCTAATTAAAACAGTCGGCGCTGCCTTAATATTTTGTAATGTTAAGGTTGCACCGAATCCCCTTGACATAATTTTTAAAAAACTTTCTTAAAAAATGATTTTTGATGTGCAAACAAGTTTGATGCAATAAGAAGAGGTTCACTGAATACTTTTTGTGTAAAATGCATTCAAATGGAAAATCTAGGGTGTATTTTGGGCCCTGTTATGTTACTATGAAAATAAAAATGTCTGGTGGGAATGCAAGAATTGAGAAGCTAGAAGTTGTAGTAACACTAGCTAGCAAGAATTGGCACTAATCTGTAATGATTTGCGAGAAAGACTTTCGTAAAGTCGTGTGGCTCAGGAAAATGAAAAACAGGTAGAAACCACCTTAACTTGTTATTATAAAAGCTCTGCATTTTGTTCATGAGTTACGAAGGCAAGAGATAATACATTTCAGCGCATTTTATTCATGAGTTATGAATTCCAGAGATATGTATTCTAGCGCATTCTGTTTATGAGTTACGAATTTATTCCAGCGTATTCTATCTATGAGCCACGTCATCCCGGAGATAATTTATATGCTATACTACTTACATCTATAATATCACCAAAAACATTAAATAGATTAAATATTTAAAACATTCTATTTACAAATGGGAAAGTCAGTTTCGTTTAGCTACCTTGACATCATGTTAACGTAAAGTACTTCATTTTCAAGTGCAAAGCGGAGGGCGTCCTTCCCAATTTCGACAGATTTCTTAAATTAAAGTTTGAATACTAGTTAAAGAAAATTACAGCAATACAAACTACTTAATAGTAAATGGAAACCACTCCACCTTTGGATTCAATGACAACACTAGATACAATAATTGGAGAAGTTTACTTATTTCTTTTTACATGTATATGTTTGCACTCTACTTTGTATATTTAACATGCACACTGCAAAGTATACTTCAATTTTGCCCTTAACCTATGGCATATACTTCTATCAAATATTCGATAATAACAAAAAAACATCAACTAAAAAAATAGTGCAAAAAGATGTAGTTTAGTGTAAATCAAGAAATATTGCTTCTCCAGCTCTCGGCGTGAGTACAAAAGTAGAAAATGAGTTTTAAAACCAAGGCGTTACATGGACAGTAATTCAGTATAATAGTCAGAGGATAACGAAGTGATTGATTCAAATTTCATGAAGCTCAGGTGTTAAACTGCTGTTGCAAGCTGTCGAAAACTAGCATTGCATTGACCTGTACGCAAAAAACTACTTTTAAACGAACTACAGTCTCTAAAATTGCTGTTTTAACCAAACTATGCATCTAGGTTATGAACAAGGCACAATCCACCAAACTATCATTTCGAAGGAATTTACATGTAGCGTCCAGTCATCTGATGATCTTGAAGTCGACATAGTCAAATGTCAAAATTGTTCTTTCATGTTTAAATTCGCACCTATCAATTCTCGACTTGGGGCTTCCGACCTGACTCAGCCATTCTTTCCTGAAAAATAATGACAACTACCTGAGGCATGATTGTCTGCATGCAGGGATGAAAAATGGCAGGGAAGAGCATTCTAAACGTTTACAGTGCCATTATGCATATCACGGAAAATGTACATGTAACTGGTGATATAAGAACCACATTAATTTCCAGAAAAACATTAGACAAAGCAGTAAAGTAAGACCAACAAAACTAAATTAACACCCTTTCAGTTCTTATAACTGAATATGCCCCTGGCCAAACAAAACCGAACTCTCTTTGCAAAAACTACCAACATGTGATAAATTGAGATGACTCTTCAAAATATAACAAACGTCTTCGTTTTTTGAATCTAATGAGCCTTGCCACGAAGAATGATTTTTTTATTATAAACTGCACATTGAAAATATGATCAACTTACATCACCGTTTTTCAAATATTTTTTTTAGCAAGAGAAAAAGGTAACAACAACTTAGATCTATTGAAAAAGGTACAGTACTTTCTACAGGCAAAAATTACTTATATAACTGCAAGAACTAATAATGTTATTCACAACTTGAAAAAAACTAGCACTACTTGTGATCAGGGATTTGGGCAAACTTGGCAGTACATTTTGTTGTTATCGTGAAGCTAGGGAAAGTGTTTTAGCTAGATTGAAAGAATTTTCTCGTTCTCGACTCTACATATTGTTTTGCTGTTTGCTTTGGCTTTTTCCTCCAAGGCGAAGAATTTTTTAGGAGAAGGAAAGTACAAACAATGAAAAAGTGTTTGCTTCCTTGATATTTGTGAACAAGGAGTAATACTATTCGTCTCTTCCACAAGCACAATAAAAACGGTAAAAAAAAAACAGACAGCAATCACAAATTGGACGGCGTTCTGAAAAGACTGAACATTTTGCTCATTAGATGGCTTTTATGGCAATCCTATTGGAGGTGTTAAATATTGGGAGAAAATGCTAAAAAAGATTGGACTGCCCCAGGCAATTGGACAAGTGTTAGGTTTCAATCCTGGGGGAAGGGGATGCAAATTGCCATGATTAGAAATTGAAGTCACCTGAACAACTATATTCTTTTGTTTTCACATTGGCACTTTTCTCTTAGACTTCAATTATACATTTGGCTTTAGTGTAGGCAGACAGAGACTAAGGCAGCAAAACCTGGGAAGGAATGAGGTGGAAGGGTTAGGTGGTATGAAATAGTGTCAGACGCAAGCTGAAAGTTTATGCTAAACTATTACTCAATGTGACACAAGCCACCAACTCACCAAGGAACTTTTTTGTAAGGTGATTGGTGTAGTATAGAAACCATTACCAACTGACAAAAAAAATAAAGGTTGAAAACCGTAAAAATAACCCTATCCCCAATCAGTTCAAATCCTTTACGATCAGATTGCTTGTCTCTGTGGCGGATTCGCACAAGGTCTTTCTCACTATAGTTGCACAAAAACAACAATTGTTGTCTGGATGCATTGCGAACCTGCAGGTCCACCTTACGCCAATCTCTTTCACTCGCCGGTCACATCGTAAAATAACTGTGAAGAAAATTTGATGTGGAATACATTGGAAAAACTGATCGATACTTCTTCTAACTTCTCCTTGATGAACTCTGTCAACAATACGCACCGCAACCTACTTCAGATAATGCGTCAGCCGATTATCGGCCATCTGTCCAAACTAAAATGACGAAATAGTCTATATATGAACTATAATTCCCAGGCTATTAGTTTGATTACATCATAGACCGTGTTGTATTGACCGAGCGATGGCACCGAACAAGAGAAGGGTGATCATTCATCACGTGACAAAAACAACTAATCGCAATCAAAAAGGAAGCATACTTTTGATAAAATGTTTCAGAGCCTTTAAAAACCAAAGAAGCAAAATACGGTTTTTGGAAATAAACCTTTGCTTAAAACCGTACTTTTACGACTCATAAAGTAAACTGGATAGCTGGAGAAACTCCATGAGAAGTTTTAGGGTAAGATAAGCAGAGTTTAGCTTTTTCTAGAGCTCAAGATAAGCGCACTTTGTTTTCCCCAGGATAATGTTTTGTGCAGAGTCCATGACTTGTCTTTCAACGACTATATCTCGAAATGAAATCAATCTAGACTAAAAACATTTTCATACACTGAAACCTGATTTCATATCTAATTGAAATATCTGGGCGGACTCAGTTGCACGTCTTACCGTTTTCTTGCTGTTTTGAATTTTATGGTTACGTGTCTGACCCTAATTTTGCACGCATTGGGTATAACTCTACTTCTCTAGTCATCAGAATCGCCGCCAAGTTATCTCAAAAAATTTAAATGTAGCCATGTTGGAATTATTTTGAAAAACCATCAGGTACAAGAATAACTAAAGCCCTGTTTACACGGCACAAGCTAACTCGGGTTAGTTTTCATCATGTAAACACTGCTAAGCCGGGTTCGACCCGCGTTAAATCTAACCAACCTCTGGAGGTGGGTCGAACCCGGGTTAGTTTGGAAAAGTGTCGTATAAACACAAACCTGGATCGAACCCGGGTTAGTTTTGATTTTGCACATACACACTCGTGCGCTCACCCTTTAAACTTGTTGCATGTTTGACGTAAACGTCAACGAGAATGTTACAAAACAATAGACTTGATTACAGAATACAATAACTTTTCCCGGGCATGCAACCAGCTGGCCACCTTTCCGTCGTCGTCTTTAGAAAACAGAACGTAAAACTCGTAATAGTAGAGTCTTACAGAGAACATGAACGTTATAATAAGATTCCTTTCAATCTCCTTGCGACTTCAAAAATTTAGTTTCTAACTTTTAACATGCGCATGAAAAACTAACCCGGGTTCTCCCCAGGTTTGTGTTTACACGCATTTTTGGTATTTGTCAGTGTGAGCAAAGTCGGGTTGAACCCGGATCAGTTTTAACCCGGGTCGAACCTGTGTTAGTTTGTGCCGTGTAAACAGGGCTTAAATGTCATCTCAAATTAGTTCTTGAAATTGTTAGTGATGACTCCATTCTTGGTCAGTGCAAGTTGTAACGAGTCTGAAGGCTAGAATGAAACACAAAGTTGCGTGTTACAATTGCAGATTCACAGTCAACAGACTGTCTGTTTACTCGGTATAAAGGCAGAAAGTTTTCGGCGAAGAATCTTGGGAAACAAATGGGCTGTTATTCAATCGATCTCAAAATTATAAGTAAGAATGTGAAACACAAAAACCCTACGTAGCCAGAACGCTTCACCTGGACATTTTGCCGTTGAAGCGGTAGAATCGTCTGTTGACGTGTTGGGAGGGGGTCCAGGGGCATGCTCCCCCGGAAAAATTTTAGAAATTTCGGATTGCCTTGGGACTACATTTCGCACGTTTTCATGGTGGAGAAAGAGAAAAAGAGAATATAGAGTAGTTAAAAGAAAAAGTAAATCGCTAGCACTTGATCTTTTAAAAATATATATTAAACCTTCAAGTCTTCAAATGCGGTAAATTATTTGTCCATTAATGAACTGTTTAAGACTGTTTACTATGTTTGAAACATACACATGCCGCAACACGTATCAGCTATATAATTGTCGCAGGAATACCGAATATTTTGCAGTTTTTGCTTTGCTTGCGCGCACCCTTTCGCATGTTCAGTTGCAATTCGCAGGTCATTTGAAGCGTCTCTTGCACACAGCCAATGACAGTGAACAATGCGAAGTCATAAAAAATCTACTCTGTTAAGAATGCTAAATATTGCTTGTGTCAAACTAACTTGCTGGCTTAAGCAACATAAAATTGAATAAAAATCCAAAAGACACGTATTTGCGAGAACCCGCAAGCGCCAGTGTACATGCTGTGATATATTCTTTGTGTTATTTGGCGCCAGTGGGCACCCAGGTGTTTTCTAGTGACTTTTTGCTCGTAGACACTCGTGTAAAATATTTTCTTTTCATAATAACTCTCAAAGAAATCTGTACGTATTTACGAAACAATAGACTCGAAAAGTGCGATCAAATGAGCAACGAACATCTAGTTTAACATTTATTCTAAAGTTAGATGCCCACGTAAGTTTATTTCTGTACATTCCTTCGAATAAAGCCGGTGGAAAAATAATTACTAAAACTTTCAACATTTTAGCCTCCGACCCTGTTTATATGGAGAAGTTGTCCCAGGTGGAAGAGTGCCCCACCTACCCGAGCTAACCTGGGCGAGCCAACTTTTCTCATGTTTCTTTGGCAAAACACATCAAACCGTTTCCATGCGAAACACAGACTTGGCTGGGCTGGAACTAGAAGAGCCACCCGCCTAGCCGGGTAACTCATTTTCGAAGGTACGGTCACCCTTCTACCCGGGAAAACTTTTTGCTATGTATTCACTTTGGCACGCATACCCGGGTCAACTTGGCCAAGTGTAGATTCACAGAGCATGCGCGAGCGTCGTCAATGAGAAAGAACTGAAACGGAGCCAAAATTGGAGTCTGGCTCGAACTGACGAAGTTGTGTTGCACGCCTGCCATGGTGGAGTCGATTACTGAATGCTTGAAGGAATATAAAGTCTTTGTGAATTTAAACGTGGCAACTCTTTTGTCACACGAACACTCGATAAAGTTGACTCGGCTGGGAGGGTGACTCTTCTACCACGGATATTTTTTCTCCATATAAATGTTTCAAATTCACGTATTTTTCAAAATTTGTCCGGTTAACATCAGTGAACGCAACGTTCGTAGTTTGGCCGGTCATTTCCTCATTTTGGACGGACATTTACCGCTGGTCGTCCGTTATTTTGAGCTCTGTAACATCATGTGGTAGAAACAACAAGCAATGTGTGTGATATTGGATGTAGAGTATGCCAAATAATCGCAATATAAGTAAGTATAGAGGTTTTTAGAAGAGATTATACCCGAGATTTCAATTTTCAGTGTTTTAGAATCATGCTATCGAAAAAGACGACCATGAATTTTCCTCATTATCGCATTACGACTCTCAATGGGTTTCGGCAGATGAATCAATAATATGAAGTGATGAACACAGTTATAAGTGATCAACAGCAGAACAGAATATTTGTTTGCTCCTTCAACTTTAGATATGTTTTCTACACTGTGAAAAGCTGCGTGCGTTGTGAAATTAGAAGAGAAGGTTGATCTTTGACGTTTTTTTTTCATAAGTTCACCTTTCGCTCTTTCCAGGCGGACCTTTTCGGCCTGTGGGAGGGGGGTGCGTTCGCTACACACGATAACTTCGGGGAGATCAAACAGTTATTTAATGTACTGGATGAAACTGTTTCGAAGTTATAGTTACCGAAATGTTTCACCTCAGTTGGTAAGTATTGCCATCAATCAATTGTTTATGTCTTTGGTATTCTTCTTGCTAATGTTAGTTCTGAAACGTCGGCTTACAAAAGCTAACTTTGCATCTGATGCGGTAAATATAATGTGTACAGATGAGTTAACGAAACCGAAATACATGTAGCGATATCTGATGTATACGCCAGGGAGTAAAACAACTGCTGAATGCTTCCACGTATAATATACTTAGAAGTTCTTACCCAAGAAGTTGTTATTATGATCAACTCTTTTCATAATATAGAATTTAACTAGTAGTTTTCTTTAATACAGCAAAGACAAACTCCTCCAAATCGACATTAGACACATTGGTGATACAGCGAAGGTGTAGGCGCGGTTGTGAAATTTACAAAACACTTCTAATTTTTTACACTGTCTTTTTAAGATCTCTCATCATGTGATTAATATCACCACGAAGGACCAAGCGAAGCGTAGTGTAGTGAAAGCAAAACGAAACAACAAAAAGGAACAGGTTATTTCCGATGTCTGCCTGATATAAAAAAAAACTTTTAAAATATGTTCCGTGCAGCATTTTTACAAGTACATGTATAGTTGCTTTTCTCTTGAATATAATTAACAGTTTTCTTCATCATAAATCGTGCGAAACTTCGATAAAACATGGAAATAGGTCGATAAGTATTTGTCCATGTGAGCTTCGTTTCCAATAGTTTTGACTCTCCCTGTCATCGGACAAATAATCTGCAAATTGTGTTTTGCGGCTTGCTGCTCCTTCGTTTCTGATTGGTTAAATGTTTCGCAGCGCGTTCATTTCTATCTTAATTTCCTGTCTTCAATACTTTAACCCTCTCTCTCGGGGGGGGGGGGTTGTTGCAACCCCCCTTTCGGATTTTCTCTCGTGCCGTTTTTGCTTTTTCGCTAAGATTACCTTTCGGTCAATTTACCTACCCATTTTCCAGATACCCATGGATCTATCAAAAAAAGTTTGGGGGAGGACAACAACCCCCCCCGTCCTGAGAGGGAAGGGTGGCAGCAAAAATAAATAAGTTTTCGTAAGTTTGATTTTTTCATTTTATCTTTTTGTTATAACAATGACTATGTTCCTGATAATACTTGAACAATTTATAGGTTAAATCAAGGCTTTCATACAAATTTTCTGTAAATCTGCGATAGCGTTTGAAAATTCGATATTAATTGCATTTTCAAATTAAAAGCCTGGTTCGAATGCTTTGGTACAATACCTAAATATTAGTAACTATTTTGTGTATTTTAGATTTTTTACGTCTTCATGAAAGCTGTTTAGTTTTTCTTACTTTTGTACCAAACAAGACCCAAGGTCACGGCGAAAATTAATTAAATATGCAAACTTATTAGCAGTTAGAGTTGAACAAATTATCGATTAATAATTATGACCAAGTTAGCTATGTGCATGCAAAGTTTTAAGTCAATCGATAATTAATTAGCGAAATTAAGGAGGGGGTTGATACACTCCCCCCCCCCCCCAATGAGAGCGAAGGTGCGGAAAAAGACCACCTGAGAGAGAGGTTAATACAAAATTGTATGAGGATAAGGAAACTGTGTTTTTTGAACATGTAGTATCTACGTTATTTTAATACAAGTAGTAAATATTTTTAGAGCAAAATCAAGCTCCCCTAAAATTGGCAGTGATTTTAAAAATCCTCAAACACTTACATAACTTTCACTAAATTGTGTTCTCCTTGTACTCGTCCAACCACAGTACCAATGTAAGCATCTCTGTTCTTCACCCATCCAACCAAACCATGCTTCTTTGCCATTTTTTGGGTGTGCTGTTGGCAACATGAAGAAACCAAAACAATATAAAACTGATTTTGATACTTTCTGCTAAGTGCTTCTTATACGTATACGTATACGTATACATGAACATGAAATATGAATAATATTGATTTAATATCCACATTAACGACTTTAAAGACGCAATAAAAACTGCGAGATCAAGTGCATGTATCCAAGTATGCTGATGACTGCACAGTGTTTATGAAAATCCTAAGGGGTAGCGACAGTAAAAAGCAAGCTATGCTTGACAGCCTCCAACGATGGGCCGACATCAATAACATGTCATTCAGCACCACAAAAACTAAAGATATGTGGATTTGCTTTATATCGGTCGGCACGTCAGAACCAGAAAGACTGAAACTATCTAACAAACACGGATCAAGAGTTTCAAACTTCCAGTCCAAATTCAAAGGATCCGTGTATTGAAATCGAGAGGGTCCCAACCTTTAAATTACTTGCTGTTTGGCCTCGAGAATTAAGAAGGCAAACATGAAGCTACACTATTTGAGAGACTGCCTTAAAGGACAACTACCATAGGATGCGGGCACTACAGTATACTGTACGAAGATCCACCCACTACTTGAACACGCCTCGCCAGTATGGGGAGGGATTCCGAATTATCTCGCAAATGAAAATCAGCGAGTTCAGAACAGAAGTCTCGATATCACAGCTTATGGCGTCCCCAGGAACACGCTACTAGCGCCTGCAAAACGGAGAGATGAAGCAGCAAAATCAGATCTGCAGCGGGTTTCAGTCGACGTGAATAATCCGAACTACACTTTTATCAAACTGTCAAGATCATGCAACTTTAAATCTAGATCTTCTGGCAAATTGTCTGTTCCATTTTCTAGGAAGGTCAGACATTTTTTTACCTATAGCACGCCTCATTTTAACTGCCCACTAAATTTTCAACTTGCGTTAAAGGTAGACCTATAAGATATTTCACACTTGTTTTCAGAAATTCTGCGGTAGTAGTAAAACGAGGATTCTGGGACACGCTAAAAAATCCAACGGAAAAAACCCGAGAAACGCTACACGATCCACGTAAAAAACTGAGATATGCTCCAAGGCCAACGGAATACTGGATTTCCGGAAAAATCTGACAATCCAAAAAAACCGAAAAAGTGTCTCAGGGTGATCACCCTAAAAACCGAAGACCAAAAACCGAAAAACTGTCTCAGGGTGATCACCCTAAAAACCGAAGACCAAAAACCGAA
>JAOEJI010460728.1:0-16441 GCA_025448255.1 Umimayanthus chanpuru
AGTCTGAAATAACTTCTCCTTAAATAACTGAAAAGACGAGTTCCTTGAAGTATATGCGCCCCATATTTCACAGTTATATAGCAGGATTGGTTTGACTAAAGAATCAAAAAGCTTAAGGAAGAGTCGCACAGGGGTCCCTTTCTGAGGGTGAAAATCCTTTAATAGGTTAAATAACGCCCTTAAGCCTTTGTTGTATAATTGATCTTGGTTTGCTGAGAAGGCACCGGATGGTGTTAGAACACAACCTAAGGTATAAGGTATCTGCACCGGCAAATATTTAAAAAAATTAGGGTCACCAAAATTGTTCAAATAAACATCAATTGAAAGCTCCTATGCTGCCATTTTTAAAAATATAAGTTTCGTATCATAAAATTAATGCTGTCCCTAAATATACCCAGTCGAAAATACCAATTTTTACTGAAGGTCAGTAGCAAATTTAGAAAAGTCTGAGAAAGTCCTGGGCACGGTTGCTATACAAGCTCAGTCACGTGAACTAATCGCGTGTGGAGCGGAGGTAACCCCGTGAGGTCATTTTGAGCACATGCAACTAGCATTTTCTTTTGTCAAACTCAAAGAAGTCACTTTGTCTTCGTGCGCACAGTCAATTACTTTTTTCTATAATACTGGCAACTGTTCTCACAGCAGAGCAGTTGAAACAGGAAGAAGAAAATGCAACGAAAACAATACAATATCTAAAGGATGAGGCCAAATTGCACGGGTGAGTCAAAATGAATTGTGTTTGCTTTTCCGGCATTACTTGCACTGAAACTTACACTCAGCTACAGTTTTAATCATTCTTGTAATAAACGGGAATAAATGATCCTACTACCAGGGCATTTAATTTCTCATTTTGATAAGCAACTGATATCACTTTGGGTACAAAAGATTTACCGACGAAAATTATGATCAAAGATTCCTGCCACACATCCTCCACCTTACATCCCTCATCCCTTGCCCTCTTGTAACATTTCTCTGTCATTATGCCTTCCATCGATTTCGAAATTCCCTCATACAACTCTCCCTCAACCTTCCTATCTCTTCCTTTTATACACTCGTGTTCATACCACAATCATTATCTAGTTGATAAAAGAGCAATTTATCTACTGGAACCACGGACTTCACAAACTTGTTATGGTCGCGATAGCACTTATTTTGGGTGTAACTCTCATCAGCTTTTTTGATTCCCGGTTTATTTCAGTACAGTCATTGTCAAACAAGTCTGAAAAGCGAAAAGGGGCGTTTTATAAGGAGAAGATAGATATTGACAAACTCTGCCACGCGAACCCATAACTCTGACTTCAATGATGATGAGTGTAGTAATTCATCTCGTCTTTATGCTACCCCTCGAGTTCCTCAACCACGTGGAGAGGGAACCAACAATCGCACCAGTTAGAGTCAATGATTTCATTATTCATTTTCTATCGCAAAGGGAAACACAGACAACAGGGAAATGTATGAATTCTTCTCTATAAACGATTTGCTGTAGCCAACCCTAAAGGCTAAACAATGCTTGTTCACAATCTTCAATATCAGTTTTAATAGACATCTTCTCGGGGGATTAAAAACATTTACTGCAATTTCTTTTAGATTTTTTTTTCTATAGATATTCTTATATGTTCCCATGTCCAAGGCATTTCCCCTTACTTTCCCGACTATCTGGGGACAATTCTCATCCCAAAGTCCCCACATTTTCCCATATTCTCCCAGCAGTTGTGCCACCTTGTAGCATGAATAAATCAAAGCAAATGTGTCTGTTTATTTCCAACCATAATCTTGTCCAATTCCCTTCCCAGCTAGCCCTCTAGACAACGTTTCTGTATTCTGATACTTCTGACCATTTTTTCAAGCAACCTTGTCCCTGCCAAGATCGAAGAGTCAGGCCTTGGGGAACAATGAACATTTATTATTTATTTTAGATGCAATGGCTGCGAAATGAGGAGAGTGAATTTTAAAGGACCAAGCATGGTAGATCAGTCAAAGAGGACAGTCGTTGGACTAGCAGTCTGTGTTGCTTTTATCATAACTGGTCATCACTTTGCCAAGTACGATAAAACAATCCGGCAGCGTTCAGGAATCAGTGGGTTGTCAAAGAACCGGTTTTAGGAGGTAATAGAATTGATATATCCATATTTGAACGGAATTCTAGATGGGATGCATGAGAAGGGAACAATGAAGAAGATAAAGGAGGAGGGAATGGGAAGATAGGCAAGAGGTGTGGTGATGTCAGATGGTGTGTGGCACACAAGGAGGCATTTTAGCAAGAATGGGTTGTTTATTGTGAAGAACTACATGGCAGCTGGTTTGTTGCGGCTTAAATTTGTTAATGTGCAAACTCAGGTGGTGTTTAAATTATACCCAGGTGGGTTTGTAGGTAGACAAACATATATGCAGTTTCGAAATCTAAAATATAAGTATATCAGTGAGCGAAGGAAGACTACCATATCCCACCTCTCATGGAAGCCGATGACAGCTGCATAATCATATAGCATAATTTCGCATCTATAAAATTATCATTTTCCTGGTTTAGTAATACAAAAACTTTGCAATTTATATTCATTTATTGTATTTTGACAATCAAAACAAAAGAGAAGCCAAAATTTTAATAGTCAAAAACAATACAGTCCCAGATAAAATGGCCGACACATTACCACATCTGAAACAATCTTCAAAATTTATTTCAAAAAATAATCTGAACAAACTGTATTGGTAGCCGGTGATGTCGCCCAGAAAGATGAAACAATTGCTGAGCTGGAGAATGGCAAAAGACCTGGAATCAGAGACGAAAGCAAATGGGAAGAGCTATTAATTTAGATATGAGGATGGTGTTAAGAATATTTTCATTTTCCCTGTCAATGGTTTCAAGCATTCAACATACATTAAACATACAACATACATATTCCCACCTTAATCTACAATATTTCACGCTGCTGTGGACGATTACTGACTGACGTACCCCACAGAACGACAGTGGAAACAATGGCAAGAGAATTGGGTTCAGTTGCAGATCTGCAAATGCTGAGGTTTTAATGGCAAACAAACACTGCACTTTAGGATTTGACTTGACAACGTAGAAGGAGCACATGTGAACAGTGTCCACATAACTACTGAAACTACAGCTTATTATTCTGTTGCAGTGGATGAGTTGCCTGGTGCCACTGCCTATGATTACCACGAGCACATCACCCAATCTGTAGACAACTTGGCCTCTGTCTATTCTTCTTTCCATGGGGAGGACTGCAAAGAGTCGCGTCAGAAGCCGATTGGCAATATCAGCAACACAACTGACAGGTGTGTCACGAACCTTGCAACTGTTACATTGCTGAATGAAACGTGGGGCAAGAGCTAAATTGTCATCTTCATCCACTGACACAATTGCCTGGGATGCTGGTACAGATCTGAAACGAGTTGAGAAGGAGCATGGACTGGAAAAAGGTGGAAAGCTGCATACAGTTCACAGTTTAGCTGACAGAATTGTACTTGCAGTTAATACATTGCGCTACATGGATGGTATTCCTGGGAAGCAATGGTTTGCCTTGTGGACTTATACCTAGGTAAAGGGGAAAAATGGACTCCATGTGTTGTTTAGAATCGCAGGTAACAACATATTTATAGTCAGTACTTTTTATCAAGGTTTCAAAATTGCCATGTTTATATTCCGTTTTTAAATACTGCCTAACAGTAATGATGTATATAATTCCTTTTCCAGGTGTTCTTGTTCTCAACTATGATAGATTTACAGAGTATCTAAAGAAGGGTGGGACCAGCACGGGAAGGCTGAGGAAGTGTGTTAGATCTGACACTGGAATGGTGTTAGCTCATGTTGATTTGCAGGTTCTTAGGCTGCTAGGGGAACTATTAACTGGGACGTGGGTCAAGGAGTTTTATCAGTCAACAATGGATCAGATTGTTCATGTGGAGGGAATTAAGGTGGTGAATAAAGTGTTGTGTAGGCTGAAGGAAAAGGGATTTGCAATGGAACTGTTGACGGTGTTGAAGGTTTATTTTGGGTAGACTTTAAGGTGGAGGATGTTCAAAAGCTGAGGGACAAGCCAAAGGATGAAAGTGTGTTTGGGGAGATGATGGAGACGTGTCTTTGAGCAGTGAATGGTGTGATGGAAAGGCAGTGCGAGAGGTACTTTGGGATGGAATTGGATGAGAAGTTGCAGGGTGAGATGAAGACAGCACGCTTGCACAACACTGATGCTGAAGAAATGATGGGCATATTTAGCGTGATGCAAGCAAAAGCACCGAATGCTACTATCTGTTATCTCTCTTACAAGATGAGGTCCAGAAAAAATGGAACTGTTGGGTATTTGGACAGCTTTAGTATGGAAAGAAAGGTTGAGGTTGGCGGTGCAGTTGGCACAGAAGCAGAGAAGGAAAAGTAGAATGAATGAGAAGGAATTGAGAGCAGAGCTGCTGAAATGACAGGATAGCTGAAAGGAAGTTGAAGACAGCCACAGTGAACACACTCGCATCGGAGTTCCCAGAAGTAGCAGGACAGAGACTCGAGACCCTGAACAGTTGTTCAAGGGTGAGGCAGTTGGGAAACGTATCTGGCACACTTGGTAGGAGGAAGGAGTGCAAGAGGTTTACAGCGGAAAGATCAAAAGTTCAAAGAACAATGGATCGAGAAATACCGAGTCGCATACTGGGCCAATAATGAAACGATGACGATGTAGAAGACTACGACATAGCAGTTGTGCAGCTTTGTGCTGATTTTATTGAGGGGAATTTACTATTTTAGTAAATATATTTGTCCCCATGGACACCTTAAATCTTGAGGAGCAGCTCCTGATGACTCTTGCAGTTTTGCAGTTGATAAGATAGGACAGTTTGCACAGAAAATCTGTTTATTTGTTCATTTTAAAATAATCGAGTAGGTTAATGATTAACTGTGTTATATTTAATAATTAATTTCATCCATTAACTTCTGATTGATAAAAACAAAAAGGGAACAAATGTGCCTATATTACATGAGTTTGTTAACATTTCGACACTGCATAGAAATTTCGTGTTTTAATACTCAAAAACAATACAGTCCCAGATTTAAAATGGCCGACACATTACCACATCTGAAACAATCTTCAAAATTTATTTCAAAAAAAAATCTGAAGAAACTGTATTGGTAGCCAGTGATGTCGCCCAGGTTCACTTTGGCGATGTCACCCAGGCATCTCGGTGATGTTACCCAGGTTTTATGGTGATGTCGCCCAGGTCACATCCAGCTTGAAATATATTAACTTGTTCCTTGGTTTTATATGTTACTTATATGTATAATGCGTCTTTATATTTACAGGAAGACTGTATCAACAGTAATAACCAGATATGTGAACGAGGAATCGCCAAACTTACGATTTTCCATTGACATGACTGAACCCATAGTCATGTCATAGTCACGGCCATTCACTTTAAAAATGAAATAAATCTGTTGAACAACCATGACTTCTTTAGCTTTTTTCCTGCTTCCTGTGTCGTATATAAGTTTAAGTCAATGCTCTAATATACTCATATCTTAATAGCAACACGCTATCGGACGTTTACGCTACGTGAGTAAGTCTCGTGATGCGGTGAACACATGCGCACTTGAACCGCACATACATAATTACAGTATTGACTACTTATATTACTTTGTGAAATTAATAAATTGATCTTTCTTTGAGTTATTCACCATGTTCTAGGAAGAAATAAATGATAAATGTTTTATTTGAAATGTACCCGGCCGTGGTTTGTAAAATTCTAAGCTACATTTTTTATTCATTACCGCAAATATTATAAAGTTTTGAAAAAGATATCACGTGTAATCAACTCTTTTTGCATCTTGTTTATTGACCGTGTTGGATAAAAATATCTGTTTTGTATGAGTATGTTGTTTGATTGTTTGTGTTTGTTTGTCTCTGTATCTAATTTTTGGATCGAAAATCATCTCGGATTGAATGCAATTAATGAGCATCTTCCATTCGCATATGACGCTAATTAACATTGCAGTTTCGCAAATGAACCAATCACGTTTGCATTTTGTTAGCCAATCAGAACAAATCAGCTGTGCTTATGATCTGGTGCAGAGATACATAAGTGACAAATTTATCAAAACCTTCACTTGCAATTAAGCAAATTATCAAAGCGATTACAAAGCAATATTTATAAACTTCAATTCAACTTTCAAAATGGCAAACTACAAATGTATCGATTGCGACCAGCCCGTGAGGAAGCATCAAGAGGAGCTTCTCTGTGATGGTTGTAATAGATGGAACCATCGCACCTGCAATACGGGGGTCTCCCATGCTCAGTACTGCGAGACCATTAGGAGTGAACTGGACTTTGACTGGCAGTGCAGCGAGTGCCGTGACACCCAGCCTCCTAGTCCGCTTGCACCTCAGTCACCTCCGAGCCCACCTGTTCCACAGGCCACAAGCTCACCAGTTCCCAGCCCCAATCAACTGTGCGCTTCTACTCCGGTGATGAAAGTTCCCTGGAGGACCTGTCTATTGGTGACACTGAGCCACAGCATCCCGCCCTAGTCACCTATGAAGTGGTTGAACAGGGCACTATTCACAAAAAGGTAATGATAACAAAATAGCAACAAAAAAAACTACAGCAACAACAAAAACAACGACAAAAAACAAGCAATACAGTTTGTAAAATTTTCTTATTTTTATTCTTATTTCACAGGTGAAGCTTGTCTCCAGCGATGGATATGCATTAAATGTTAAGAGCCGCTTTCAGAGCACAATCCACTGGCGATGTACCATCAGATGAAAAGCCAACCCCTGTCATGCCACTGTAAAACAGACCGGAGAGTTATTCTTCAAGAGGAAGTGTAAGCACAATCACGCACCCGATGTCAGCAAGCTTAAGGACACAAAGATCGCGACCAAGGTCAAACAAAGAGCCTGTGCTGACATATTCAAGCCAGCATCGACCATTGTCGGCGAGGTCCTCTTGGAGGAGATGGGTGTAGCAGCCCCATGTATCTGGCGAGTATCTGGCGAGGAATGCCAACTACACCCGCAGCTGCGACCCAAAGATCCAGTCAATCTGGAGTTCAAGCTTGAGGACAAACATTCACATCTCTGCTTGTACATCTGCCTTCAAGTCCCGCCTCAAATCTCTCCTTTTCGATCATCACAATATATACGACCCAGACAACATCCGCACATGGCGCATAATATGTTCTATCTGCAGGTGTGCAAATGTGACGTCTGCATGCAGTTGCTAGTTTACATTAATTTAGCCGTGCACTTTTCCATCTCGATCTAAATAGTGTATATTGTCCTAGGAAATGTTAATCTTATTCATCACCGAAACTCTTGTAAATACATTAGTCGTTCTGTACGATTTAGCCTGTAGACAAGCTTTTCCTTGTAACTCCCTGTAAATTTAATAGTGGTACTGTGCCCGTTTGTGACTGCCGCTGTAATTAGCCATTTGGAGACAGGCCTTGTAAGGGACCCAGAGTCCCATTGCTACGCCTCCTGTTGGCAAACACCGCTGCAAATGTCATAAATAAAATAAAAATAAATAAAATAAAAATCTGCCTCCCGAGTTCCTCCAGTCGGACGTCCTTGTCAGGGGTCAGCATCACCTGATATTTGCCACCCCCAGCCAGCTCCAGCAGCTTAAGAAAGCAAAGAGTTGGTACATCAAACGGGACGTTCAAGCTCTGTCGGAAGCCATTCAACCAACTCCTGTCCATCAACGCCTTTGTCAAATCGGACGACCATGTTGAGCAGGTGGCATTGCCGTATGTGATGTCTGGCAGATCTAAGCAGGATTATTGTGAGGTAATTATTTTTATCTACAAAAAAATTAAGAACAATTGAAGACTTACTGGTGGAGTTGGCAAAAAAAATGATGTTGGGAAAACAATGTTAAAACATAACTTAAGATAATTTTACTAAATAATTGTTTTTGTTTTGTTTTTTCAGGTCTTCCTGTCCATAATTGGTCTTCTGAATGCAGAGCCTGAGGTAACTCGCGTCATGATTGACTTCGAGGCAGCCCTTTGGACTGTCCTCTGGCGTCTGTTTCCTACAGTACAGATCCTTGGTTGTGCCTTCCATTGGACCCAGGCGGTCTGGAGCAAGATCCTGGAGCTCAGCCTACAAGTTGCTTACCAGTCCGATGATGCCACCTTTAAATACCTGCATAAAGTTATGTCCCTCCCATTCCTTCCTGCAGACAAAATTCCCAGAACGTTTGAGTTACTCCGCTGCAAAGCCACCTGTCAGCCTCTCCACCAGCTGATGGCCTACATCTCAGACACTTGGTTGCACGGTTCAGTTTGGACGCCAGTCAACTGGAGCGTATATATGGAGTCGGTGCAAACCAACAACGACATCGAGGGCAGGCATAACAGTATCAACAGGAAGGCCAACAGCAAGTCCCAACTTCCATTTTATTCCCTGATCCGGCTCCTGCACTCCGACGCCCAGCTGACAGCAGTGCAGACCAGATTAGTCGGGGAGAAGAAGCTGCAGAGGAACCATCGCTACGCCTATCGTACCATCCAGGTGCGGCTCTTCAAGCATTGGGAGGAGTATCAGACAGGGGAATGCAACAAGATGAGCCTTCTGAGACCCCGCTCATAAATTAACTATGCCCCAACCCGGTCTCAGTGAACAGACCAAAACATCAAACAAATGGTTCTTCTCAGAGCCACCAAATACATGAAAGATATGACCAATAAATACTTCTATTTGTAATCTATATCGTTTTAGTTTTGACAGTTGATCAAAACACTTAGTTTTTCAAAAGTTGATTTTGATAACAAAGCAACTCAAAATAAAGTGCAATTCATTTTACAATAAACTCATTCAGTAGTCAAAGTTACACTTCAGAGGTCCGGCCTGGTCTCGGTAAATAGAACCCAAACAATAAACAAACAGCTCTTTTCGGAACCACCAAATTATAGAAGATATGACAAATAAAAACTTCTATTTGTAATCTAAATCTTTTAAGTTTCGTTAGTTGATCAATACATTTAGTTTTTTTGAAAACTGATTTAGATAACAAAGCAACTCAAAATAAAGTGCAATTCATTTTACAACAAACTCATCCAACAGACAAAGTCACGCTTCAAAGGACCTGGGTGCCATATTGTTCTATGCCGACTTATCATAAAGCCACTATGCATGATCTCATTTATTTAATTATGAAGATTCAGTTTAAGTAGCATGAGAATCAGTCAAGTACAGTTCACTTTCAGTTTATACCAGCGTGCATTACACAATACAGGTGATTATTGAAACACGAATCTGACACAAACCCTTATCGATCGTCTGCTTGCTCCTGCATTCAGTTTGAAAAATATATTTATCGACATACTGTGTTTCCTTCCCGCTTGTCTTAAAGTGTTTAATCATCAGGTTCTGTCTGTAATTGATCTTTCAAAACAAAACTGGAACATGTTTTTAGTATATTTTACTAAAGTGTATGAAATCAAGTACCTGGGCGACATCACCGTAAAACCTGGGTGACATCACCAAGATACCTGGGCGACATCGAGCCAGGGCGACATCACCGTCATTTGCTGTATTTCATGCTTGTTCATGTTGTGGCATGTGGGGTAAAAACGTTTGTATAACAGAAGTATGCGGCCAAAAGTGTGAACAATGAACTTACCATTGCAATCTCCAATTGAACACTTAGATGTTGCATTAATCTGTTCGACTAAATCTCCGATCTCAGTTGACTCACCACGAAGAGCTGTCACTCAATCATTTCTCCTTCACTGGCTTCACACAGTTTGCTCTCCAAATCGGTGACAACAAGTTCTGAGTTGGCATCACCAGGCCCAGGAGCTGTTCTGCAGCTGCAACTCTCACATCTTCCGATGACTGGCTTGAATCAATGTCATTTGGAACAAAACTGGCATTTAAGTTCCTTGCAGTCAGTTCTTCTTCAACACACTTTTGGGTTTTGTAGACCGTCTTCCCGGGACTCAAATTCTTTTTGTCATTTGTTTCCTTTTTGCACTTCGTTTTTCTTTCCAGTTTGCTGGCAGAACAAACCTTTGCTGCCGATACCTTTTCCTCTTGATTCTGCAATTATATTACCAGCTTGTCTTTTAGATTTCCGATTCACCGTTTTGAAGACCTTTCGTTTTTCTTACGCACCATTTTGGTTCACACAGAGACTCAAGTTGTGCGTGATTGTCCTCGTGGTCACATGAAGCGATCGCGGGACGCATGGATTATGAGACGTCACACAGCAACAAAACAACAAAATCAAAATAAAGGAGTAAAATTGTATTTTAGATGAGTCCAAAGTACCTTTGAACAGCAGAAACAAATATGGTGGGAAATAAAAAAAAAGCTTCCATGGAAGAAAATGAGAGCAAAATATGAGGAAAAATGAACCGATTAACCGCTGCAAATGCAAAATTCCATGACTACAACGGACCTTCTAATACGGCAAAACGTTTTTCTTCATGAATATTCTGTTTTACTCCATGAAATTTGGCAGAACTAAGGCTTGGTAGATGACGGAGTGGCCTTTGTAACTGTTTGGCCATGGTGAGCATGAATCTTCGTGCTTTGTTGTGACCTTACAAAATTAGAAAATATTATGACGCTCACTTTTCTATTTTTTATTGGATTGCCGTGTCCAAACAAAGGTCCCTGTCTTTGTAAATGGTTTTTCATACCCCGTTTTTACTTTTTTAATATTCGCAATATTCGGGCAAAAAACGAAATTTCCTTTTTTTAGGTTAGTGACGGTGTTAATTAACACCACCATTACGTTTGAGCAAAAAGTTTTCTTCAATCTCATCTATAATCAATGAAAAGTAGCAAAATATCGGGTACAATAGCTGCAACTTGTTGAAATGCAAGTTCAAAGTGGACCCCTTTTTGCGGTGCAGATACATTAAGTTACAGCAAGAAAAGCAACAGTTGATCAGGCAGGCAGCTATAAAAGAAAGAGTTAGATGGCCAAAGGTAGTCAACCAAACTGTGAAAAGAAAGAATGCTGCAATAAAGAAACTGACTGAAAGAGTTGAGGGTTCAGAGGCACAGAAAGAGTTGGAAACGGCAAAGAAAAACCTTTCTGCATCTATGAAAAGACATCAAGAACTTACAAAAAAAATTATAAGGAATCAAGGCAAACTGCTCGAAAAAGACTGCCATTAGAGCATGCGGCCACAAAATCAGAGTTCGTGGAGAGAGTGAGAGAAAGACAAAACAATTGTTGAGCTGGAGAATGAAAAACTGGAATTAGAGAAGGCAAAAGACCTGGAATCAGAGACGAAATTAGATGGGAAGAGCTATTCATTTAGACATGAGGATAATGTTAAGAATATTTTCATTTTCTCTGTTAATGGTTTCAAGCATTCAACATACATGTAACATACAACTGTAATCCACAATATTTCACGCTGCTGTGGACGATTACTGACGTACCCCACAGAATGACACTGGAAACAATGGCAAGAGAAATGGGTTCAGTTTCACATCTCCAAATACTAACAAACAAACATTGCACTTTGGGATTTGACTCGACAGCGTAGGAGGGAGCAGTGAATGGTGTGATGGAAAGGCAGTGCGAGAGGTACTTTGGGATGGAATTGGATGAGAAGTTGCAGAATGAGACGAAGACAGTGCACTTGCACAACACTGATGGTGAAGAAATGATGGGCATTTTTAGCGTGATGCAAGCAAAAGTACCGAATGCTACTATCTGTTATTTCTCTTACAAGATGAGATCCAGAAAGAATGGAACAGTTGGGTATTTGGACAGCTTAAGTATGGAAAGAAGGTATGAGGTATTGAGGTAGGGGGTGCAGTTGGCACAGAAGCAGAGAAGGAAAAGAAGAATGAATGAGAAGGAATTGACGACAGAGCTGTTGAAATAACAGATAGGATAGTTGAAAGGAAGTTGAAGACAGCCACAGTGAACATGCTTGCATCGGAGTTCCCAGAAGTAGCAGGACAGAGACTCGAGACCCTGAAACAGTTGTTCAGGGGTGAGGCAGTTGGGCAAAATGTCTGGCACACTTGAAAGGAGGAAGGAGTGCAAGAGGTTTACAGCGGAAAGATCAAAAGTTCAAAGAACAATGGATCGAGAAATACCGAGTTGCGTACTGGGCCAATAATGAAACCTATGACGATGTTGAAGACTTTGACATACCAGTTGTGCAGCTTTGTGCTGATTTTATTGAGGAATTTACTATTTTAGTAAATATCTTTGCCCCCATGGACACCTTAAATCTTGAGGAGCAGCTCCTGGTGACTTTTGCAGTTTTGCAGTTGATGAGATGGGACAGTTTGCACAGAAATCTATTTATTTGTTCATTTTAAAATAATCGAGTAGGTTAATGATTAACTGTGTTATATTTAATAATTAATTTCATCCATTAACTTCTGATTGGTAAAAATAAAAAGGGAACAAATGTGCCTGTATTACATGAGTTTATTAAAATTTCGACATTTTGCATAGAAATTTCGAGTTTTAGTAAAGTTAATAATTAATTTGAGGAACAATAAGAATTAGTGAGTCTGATTAGTGAAATAATGATAAATACTTTCTTGTGTGTAATCTGTAAAGCGATATTTTCAATAAGAAGGGCATGGCAGCAGTTTTTCCTTAAGGAATAAAACGTTTGATTGTTCTAATTAGTTATTACTGCCCAAAGATAATAACTAATGATGAACACTTATGATAGCGCATGAGTCATAGTATCATGTGTGAAAATTTCATCAGAATATCTTATTATTAAAGAAATGACAAGCAAATCTGACAGTTTTGGTCACAAAGTCCTGTTATGTTTTTTTTATAATACTAAGCGGAAAATAATTTGAAGATTACGGACTTAAAAAATTACATCGTTTTCTTTGTATTCAACCACATTAGGTGATCTTGATGTTGTTTTAAAGGTTTTCTGAAAATCTAGCTTGTAGCGTCTAAATAACTGTTTTATGAGATTTGATTATTTTCCCCACTGTAGTGTATGTGGGATACCTGTGCATATCGGGGCTACCTATGTAATCACGTGACTGAGAGTACACGGAAATATATGCGTGTTTGTTGAGCGGCGAGTGTGTCCTGTGTTCTTTCTGTTTATGCACTTTGTGTGACTTTGCCTTAGTGGCAATCCAACATTGGCGACGGGGATGCCTAGCAAACACCTCCCAGTGTTTGATTTCTCAGGACCAGCACCTCAAGTGGCTGACTGGTGGAGGAAATGGAAGCAAGCTCTTGAGTGTTACACCGAGGGTCAAAGTCTAACTTACCCAAAAAAAGAAAATGGCTCAGTTGCTGCATTTCACCAGAATGGACCTCCAAGACATATTCGAAGACCTCTACCGTACTATAACCCTCCTGCAAGCGGTATGACTACAAAAAAGCAATAAGAAAGCTCGATTATTGCTTCAAGTTTGAGGAAAATTTCCTGTTTGAACGACATATTTTTCAACAAACAAGGTTCACGGATGGTGAGACCGCTGACACGTTCTGTACTCGCCTATGAAAGCAAGCAAGACATTGTAATTTTGGAGCCACTTTGCAGGATAATTTGAGAAATAAACTGAGAGAATAGGTCAAGGACTTGGAATGAAAAAAGAGACTGCTGGAAACAGTATAATACAACACAGACGAAGTTGACACGGATGAAAACGATGAATTAATGGTTGGTTGGCTGGTTTCTCTTACTGTCTAATCAGTTACTCTTGCAGCTACATGTTGTACTTAAACGGCTGCTTTAGGATGGTTTTTAATTTTATTTTACTTCTGAATGTCAAAATGATCAATGAACTTGCACTGTTGTGTGACGATCCTAGATTCAGTAAATTAGCTGATGCAGACAGTCAGTGAACTTCACACGACTTCTTTGGTTGCGTATCCATTCACTTCAGGCAATACTGTAATGATTGACGTTCAGACATTTGTGAACTTGCCATGATTGTACCAAATGCTGCAGCATGAAATTTAAAGGTTATAGTTCGAAACGTCATTCCTCAGGCTAATATTAAATCAAATTTTAAGCCATAAACCAGGTATGTCTTGGCCACAACTGAACAGGAAAATACATTACCAGGCCTCTAGATCAGCTTCAAAGTTTTTCTTGGAGCTTAATCCCATACCCTGTACATGCTAACCGTGGCAGTTTATGAACTTCTTCAACCATTGTACCCCACTTCCCTAGCCTCGAGAAAAACCAGAAGATGCAAGTAGATCTGTCGGAAGGAGCAGGCTGGATCGCCAAGCAGGGTGAAAACATTTGGAGCTCTAAAAATATAGCTTTGCATCTGAGTCATTTTAACAAAAGACACTCTGAAATCTAACCAGCTCTATTACAAAGTTTAGGAGATAATGTATTTCTATGCGTTATGCATTTGCAAGTGCTTATGTAGTATTCTATGGAATTATCACGCTGCCATGTTGGCACTGTTTGCCCTTTTATAAATAGTGGTTAATGTATTCAGTTAGTTTACTTTTAAGTCCTACTTGTCCATTCCCCAATTTAAATTCTAGTGCTAGTATTAGGATCAATTGGCGGATACTGCCCAAAGAAGTATCCATCAGGAAGACATCGAGAACTTATTAAAAAAAACATTATAAGAAATCAAGACAAACTGCTCGAAAAATACTGTCGTTAGAGCATACAGCCACAAAATCAGAGTTTGTGGAGAGATAAAAGAGAAAGACAAAACATTTGCTGAGCTGGAGAATGAAAAGCTGGAATTTAAAAGAAGGAAAAAGACCAGGAATTAGAGACGAAAGTAGATGGGAAGAGCTATTCATTAGACATGAGGATGATGTTAAGAATATTTCATTTTCCCTGTCAATGGTTTCAAGCATTCAACATACATCTAACATACAACATACATATCCTCACCGTAATTTGCAATATTTCATGCCGCTGTGGACACTTACTGACTGACATACCCCACAGAACAACAGTGGAAACAGTGGCAAGAGAATTGGGTTCAGTTGCAGATTTGCTAATGCTGAAGTTTTAATGGCAAACAAACAATGCACGTTTGGCTTCAACACGACAACACAGGAGGGAGCACATGTGAACAGTGTCCACATAACTACAGAATCTACAGCTTATTATTCTGTTGCAGTGGATGAGTTGCCTGGTGGCACTGCCCATGATTACCACGAGCACATCAGCCAATCTGTAGATAACTTGGCCTCTGTCTATTCTTCTTTCCATGGGGATGACTATGAGGGGCGTGTGAGAAGCTCATTGGCAATGTCAGCAACACATTAACTAACAGGTGTGCCGCGAACCGCAACTGTTACATTGCTGAATGAAACCTGGGGCAAGAAATTGACCGAGCTAAACTGTCATCTCCATCCACTGGATACGATTGCTTGGGATGTTGGCACAGATCCAAAACGAGCTGAGGAGCGTGGACTGGAAAAAGCTGGGAAGCTGCATGGAGTTGACTGTTTAGCTGAGAGAATTGTACTTGCAGTTAAACAAATGCGCTACAAGGATGGACCAGGAGATCCGAAAGGCTTCAAGGCATTCCTGGACAGCAATGGTTTGCCACGTGGACTTATGCCTAAGTACAGGGGAAATCGACTCCATGTGTTGTTTAAAATCGCAGGCAACAACATATTTATAGTCAGTACCTTTTATCAAGGTTTCAAAATTGCCATATTTATATTATTGTTTTTTGAAAAAAGTGAGAATCCCAGGATTAAACCCCATCGTTGTACCTGTCACCATGTTATAGGTTTACCATACAACTTGGACCATTTTCAAAAGTATTAGGGACCTATCATTTTTTCCGAGCGGGGGGGGGATTGCAAATTTACAAACTGTGAATGTCAAAATTTTTCTGATCCCCCCTCTGAGATGATAAGAAAAAAATTGATCCCCCCTTCAAAAAAAACAAAAACAAAACATAATTACTGCTTATTAGTTGGAAATTAACAGCTCTGTCAACCTCTACAGCGTAACATTGGTTTAATTCAGGTTACCATTTTTGTTTCATAATCATTTACTGTCTGATTGACGTACGATCTCAATAAAGTTAAAAGGCGATTCCTCCTCAGTAGATGAATACTCTGCACAGCTCTCGTGTTTGTGTTTTTCCAAAGAGTGAATTTGTTTGCTGAGCGAGCGCGGAAGGTGCACTTCTTGAATCACCAGAAACGCACTAATTTATTTAAACCAGGCACATTTGTCGAAGTTCAGTGCCAGTGAAGGAACTGAAGGAATTTTATGATTTTAAGCACTTCTGACAGCCAAATCAGTAGAGTTACCTTCCAGAAGAGTGCCAATGCGTGAGAAATACCCGTGTGAACGTGAGAGCGTGAGATTACATCAAAATGCACGAGACTCACGCTCAATGCATGAGACTTGAGAGCTCTGACTCTAGAACTTTGTAATCCTCAACCTCGTCGGCGCTCTCATCTGATAAAGATGGTGATTGAGCTGAGGCTGTAACATGAACTGATTTATCAGCAAATGCTTTCAAAATGC
>JAOEJI010461837.1:0-16437 GCA_025448255.1 Umimayanthus chanpuru
ACGATGTATGGTGTCCTGAACATCGTGCAAAATGCACGATGTCTACTTCGCACATCGTGCAGAGATTGCACGATGTGGCTATGCACGATGTGGTTTGCACGATGTACGATGTCCAAAGCGAAATCAGTTTTGTGACGCAATTGGTCATCAGTATCGTGCGACTGGCCCTTTGTTTATGACAAGAATTTACACAAACTTTGCAACTTTCACATCGTTGTTTGGAGGTAAGGTCAGCTGGTCTGATGTAAACAAGAAGAAGGGCTGTTGAATGTTGGCACTTACAGTGCTGTGGTGCAGTCCACAACAATATGACCTCTACTCCACTCCTTGAGAAGTGTACATGTGTTTTGTAGTTCCCCCCAATCACACATTGAAAGACTAGACCAGTGACACAATATCTTTGTCCAAGAATGGTATGGTGAAAGAAGCTCATTAAAATATTCAACCCTTGTCAATCTTGATAGATGGTGCATCTCCCAATGCAAGCCAGGGTCTTAAATCTTGGTTCTAAAGTAACAGATTATTACACAAGTATCTCACATCATTAAATACAGAATAGTAGTTCAACTGGTTAGTGCACAGCCTTCGAAGCTAGTTGTTCCTGGTTCGACACTCAGTGACTTGGTCTCCAATATCTTCTTCAACTTTCTTCTGATTTGTGTATCTTTAGCTTTAAATACCTGTAAAACGGAGCACTGACAGAGGAGGAGGGGTAAAGTGCACACCGAGGGCCACAAGTTTATCAGTTACTTAGTTACTGTTACGTGTTACCCTCGTTGATGAGAGTTGCTCTACATTGACCTTTGGTATATTGTGAGTTTCAAGGCGGTATACCAGGATTTTTCTAAGAGGTTCAGATTTTCGAGGCATTAAAAGGCTGAGTTTGTAACTCTTGTTCTGCTATGATTTCAAATGTCAACGTGAAAAAAGCATCTGAAAATTTTCAGCAGAAATCATACTATCTGGGCTGGAAAATGTGTTAGTTCACACAAGACAAATCCCAACCCTAGCAACACCCCTCCCTGGGTTAAGGCCTAAATCAAGAGTGTACATGTACCACTTGGGAGTCTGACTGACAACAACAATATATGAATAAAACAGATCTATTCCTTGAACTACATGTACAGTTGTTGATGCAACCCCACTAACTGGAATTACTAAAGTTGATATAGTTTGTAGAGTGGAAGAATCTATTATAGTATTTCAAATTCAGAACGTAACTCAAATGTTAACTATTGTCTTCTAAAAGATTTTGCCTTTTGGGCATCAAGGTACAAGATAGGTCACGTGCTCCCCAACAAATTTTATTTGTTTCTGGTTCTTGTTGGTTCGAAATTAGCGACCTCACCTTTTTCTACAAGTGCTACAGTGGTTACTACAATTTTCCAATCACTGATTTTGTTAAGCCAAAATCAATAACCCGATCTACATGCAACAGTTGTAAACCAGATATGTCTGTTCTAGTTTGTAGAACCAAGTTATTTCAGAATTTTTATTTTAATCGCATACCTAAGCTGTGGAACAATCTTCCATTCTTCCAGTTCGGTATCAAATTTTAAGTCTGCCCTGTATAGTACTTGGAGGACCATCTGTCCCAAATGCTCTGCCAGTAATGATCTCGTTAGTCCATCATCTTGCTGCTATTAATGTCTCTTGGTGTATATCCTCAATTTATGTTTTAAGCTTTGATAAATTGTTTTTACTATTTAACATAAACTAACGTATTTAGGTTTGTGGTATTAATTTTTTTTGAAAGGGCACACTTAATTTGGAGCCGCGCGCTGTTGTGTGTACCGTACCATGATATGGTTATTTTAAAAGCATAAATAAAATAAATAAATAAATTGAATGTGAACTGCACCAAGTGAAACCCCATCTCACTTTAACGAATTGTCTCATTTATCCTTTAGGTAAAACTAAGAAAGTCGCATGGTGTTTATGATTGACAAGAGTCCACGAAGTAAAACCAGGAAACAGACGTCTAACGTCATGATCACAAGAACACTGACCGGGGCTACGATCCTATGATAAAAGCTAAATTGGTTCCCGTGTTGTCGTCATACAGCATGTCATCTCATCTACGTTCAGGACTGATGAACCGGCTCCCAAGTTGTCACACAACATCTCACTACGAACCTGTGATAGAACTAAACTGGTTCAAGTGTTGTCACACATCTCATCTCACTACGATCCTCTGATAAAACTAAACTGGCGCCCATGTTATCACACAACATCTCACTACGATCCTGTGATAAAACTAAACTGGCTCCCATGTTGTCACACAACATCTCAATTCAGTACGATCCTGTGATTAAAACTAACCTGGCTCCCGTGTTGTCACACGACATCTCATCCCACCTATGATCGTATTATAAAAGCTAGGCTGGCTCCCATGTTGTTTAAGACGTATACTTAAGACCTACTGACCGATGCCAATCACAATGAAGTTAGATGGTTGACCAACACAGAAACGATCACGAAGCAAGTGCGCTAAAAATGCTCTGGACAGATGATGAAAGGCTTAAAATCATGGACAGAGGGCGCGATTGTTACAAACAGGATAACTTGGAAATGAAATGTGAGCAGCCCAACTCTCTACCAAGGAGAGATGGCGAATGATGAATTTCAGTTTCCCAGTTTAAATAAAGTGATATATTATTATTACTACTTTCCCTCTTCCACCTTATAAACAAATATACTCGCCAGACCATTCCCACACGCCCCTTTCATTCATAGGACACACAACTGCGTGTAATCTTTCAACCACATTTTATTCGGTGCAAAAAATATACAATTTGCACAGCAAATTGAATGACGGTTCAACACACGCTAACATGGTTTTAAATATCACTAAACAGGAAGTGCTTTTGCATAAATAGTTTCGAGGTTCGTGTGTTTGATTGACTCCGAAGAAATTAAAATAGTTTCACGATAATAACCATACACATGACTAATGAATTGCAGGTTATTCACATCCAGTTGGCAATACATGTAGTTATAACTTGCCTTAGCAACCACTAATTTTCCGTGATTCAAAGCTCAGTACAATCAAACGTTTTCCGTTTAACCTTCGATTTCTACGCTGTCAATGCATAAGAAAGTTCTAAAGCTGTCGAAGTCAATCAGTAACCAATGTTAAAAGTATGCTTCCATGTTTAAATATCACCTGGATTCATCAAATCGCCGCTGAGCGACCAGATTGCGCGATCCGCGACTGTGCAAAACTGTTGTGTGAAGAACACTAAACTGCACACTATAATTTATCTAAACCGACCAATAACTTAGTTCAGTATTAACTTACACTAATTGCGGCAAAGAACATCCGTTCAAAGTCTCGCTATATACAAATCCATAGCTATGAACCATTGCAACAAATGTCACTTTTTCATATTTTGTGCAAAATACATTATTCTTACACCAGTACCAAAGATACCTACTCCAAACACAGTTCTTTCTTTTAATCCAAATTAACACCAGTTCAGTGTTATACATGTCAAATCCAAAATCTAAGTAACAACGAACCCAGGTTTGTGCATTTTGTAATATTAAACTCGGAGATCTATATCAAGGGAGTATGCGATAATAAATTACTTGCTAAAAAAGTTCCACAACCGACAGTCGATATTGGATTCTGCATCGTGAGCTCTGTGGTCCAAACAAGGCACACTTCCTTGTATATAGGTTATTAGCATATAAGTATTCTGCACTTAAAAACTGCTAAATGGATCATATTCTTGCAAGTGCTTGTGAAGACATGTCGATCCTCAGTTTAAAAGTACATGAATTTACACAAGTCATTATGAACGTATCAATCTGCATTTTATATTTTCTGTACACAAATCTAACCATATTCGTCAGTGCCTTAGTACAAAAATAATATACATTTCAAAATATTCTTACATGAGCTTCCTTTCATAAGTACAAACAGACTCACACACAAACATTGTACCCGATGTACCAAAGGAAGTCTCGAGTATTTTCCCATTCCTCTGTACCACAGAAACTAGTAACTAATTGATTAAAGGAAATAAAATACATCGATTCGCAACGATTGTTGCCCAATACCAGTAAACACATCCTTGCTATATTGGACAGGTTAAAAGTGTACGAATGAGGAAATCCATGCCGCAAACTATGAATACGAAGAATATATATAAATAAGGTCTAAAAAACTAAAATTGTGATATCTTCATAATTCACCCTCTAAAAGTTGTTTTATGAAAAGGCATAAACTAAGTTTTAAATATAAAGTGACCTAGATGTTACAGATCTTTGGTTACCATTGTTCTCAAAACTAAGTGCAAGACTTGCACATTTTTTTCAAACCGTGTTATTTCTACCGGTGTGCTTCCGTAACCAAGCACTATTTTGCGTGTACGGGGGTTATATAAATATCCCATAGGCAACTTTCTTTTGAAGCCTGATACTTTTTTGTTAGCTACCAATACTGACAAACGCGAAATCTGACAAGGAATTAAACCTGGGACTAAAATCTCATCAGAAATCTAGCTAGCTTTGCAAACTCCTATTAAGTAAATATTTACTCCCAAAATTCTACAGTAAATGACCCCACACATGTGCATTATGTATGCAGTTAATATAATATGTACATAATTAGATATTACTTTGATAAATTCGAGGGCCTTTTAGCGTTAAACGGTTCCAATAATTCTTCAAACATTCGTTTCACATTGTTGGACCAAACTCGGAAGCATCGCATTGCCGCTTGTAAAACAATTTCAGAACAACACGTCACGAAGTAGATTCTAGTTGCGAAAGAACTGCATAAGAGTGTGGATTTGACCTTCCTCACATTTTCATTGTCAAGTGATGCATGCGTGCTTGCGTTTAATACAAGGTGAGTTAGACGTTTAAACAGCTATTGCATGACCTACTACTACAAGGAAGAAAATCACTTGGCTAGAAAACATTTCCAGCGCGATCCCCAGATTGGCCAACAACGTTCCAACAATGTTGGAAAAACTGATAAGACGGCAAAAGTATTTCCACCCAAAAGTAAATATGTGAAACAGAATGGAAGTAATGCTGTTACTGCATAGGCAACTATTTAAAATATACATTCCTAGCAATTTGATAAGTCGTGAACATCAGGAGGGAACCGGTCAAAAGTTAACAGTTCCTCCTTGAAGCATTGTCTCGTGTGTATCATCTGACTCGGCTCCATCGTCATCGTCCCTATTGGCCGACTGCATTAGCCGCTCCATCAGGTACTTCTTGTCCCGTCCCTCCTACAACACGAACAGCACCAGTGTTAACAAGAGTTGCAAAACATAACAGACAAGAAAAGACGTGTATCCACCGTTTCATGGTGCATTGGCCAAGACTGCAGTTCTAATCAATCAACAAATCATTCAATCAATCTATCAATCTATCAATCATGCAATCAATTAATCTTTCAGTTAATCATTCAAGCAAGTAGCATTCAGTCAATCAAACAATCAATCCTTCAGTCAATCAATCAATCGATCAATCAGTCAATCTCGATCGATCATTCAGTCCATCAATCAACAGTCAATCAAACAATCGTTCAGTCATTGACTCTATTTTACGCGGGCTACGCTTACAAAAACACAATGTTGACAAAGCTTTAGAGGACTTGGCTCTTGAACTAGTTGACAAGATGCTATAAATGTTACATTGTGCAGTGCCGAAGTCTAGTTCTAACTGGACAGTCAATCAATCAATCAGTCAGTTGGTTGAAGACTTTATTTATGTGGGTTACACTTGCAGAAACCTGATGCGGACAAAGCTTTAGAAGACTCGGCTTTTGAACTAGTTAACAAAATCTTAGAAAATGTCTAAGTCTGGAAGATTTAGGTAATAAGTCCTCCAAGTTCACAAGTTTCAATAAAATTTGGGAAAACTTGCACGTTTGTAAAATGCATGTTAAGCTGGACAAAAGGACTAACAAGAACGGAAAATAGGTTGTCTTACCAAGACAAGCTGGTCGCGGAGCATGTTGATCATTTTAATGTGAGCTTTGGCCATGGAGCGGAAGTAGTACAACAACAGACTGCAAGCAAAACAAGTGAGGGACGTCATGTTAGAAGTACATTACACAGTGTCTGAGAATACACAACAGCTTCACGAGCTTCTGCATACCACCCCTATCTAGAACTCTTACAACGGCTATCTGTTGTTTCCCATGTTGAGTTGCTCTCAACGGACTGTCGTCGCCCTACATTTTGCAACTTAGAAACAAACACCACCCACGTGCATGTTATATCTAAAAGTCCACTTCTGCCCGTTCCTTCTGTGCACACTGTTATGTATGATCTCGTTTGCTGTTCCCCAATTACGGGACGTTTTATCTGAATCTGCATGTACATGGAAAGCATTCTTCTAGCATCAAAACTTTTAAGTCTAATCCCAAAACGTATTTTTATGAAGTTATGTTTTAGTAACTAGAATTTGTTTACTCTAACTAAACATTTTTATATTATTTTCGTAAACGCATAGATTTTTAATTAATGCGAATAATCACATCATCATTACCATTACTATTATTATTATTATTATTATTATTATTATTAATAATAATATCAATATTATCATTATCGTCATTGTTTGTAAAAGCACTATGAGAAATGACATACCAAAAAATCATGAGAGCTGGGAAAATGAAAGCTGCTGTGCTGAGGTAGCGAACAATCTCCTGCAGCCAATCCGGCCAAGTCTTGATCTCTGATCCGAGAGTGTCCAGTATTCTTGCACTTGAATCACAGCTTGGGTTGCTGGGGGGAAGAAAGTACAAAACTTTTGTCAATGGTTCGTGTACAGTGGCAGAGATAAAACATGGCTGTGCCACACCACAGCACAGGACGATATTTTCTCATAATTTATCTGACGGACATAGAAACAATTTTTCACCCTCAGACAACGCACGAAAACTAGCCTTGTCGATCAAGTTTATGTCTTCACACAAAAAGTGACCAAAAAACCGGCATCCGAAGCTTGTCGAATTTATAAGCAAATGTGTTAAATTCACGTTGGGAAAAAAATTGCCACATGGCAAAAAACGCCAAATATGTTTCTTCAATAAATTCTTCAAGCTCTTGATGCAGTATTGGTTATAATGTTTCAACTAGGTATGTTCTTTCTTACTATCGAAACTTTACGAGTTAGTTTATTAAAATGCCACGGTCTTACCCAGCACAGTTTATTAAAACGGCCTTGAGAAAACCATCTAACTATATAATGGTGCCGAAACCAATTGCAGGATTTCACATAATCCTATGCTGCATTCACACTACTTGCAAAACTGGTTTCAATTGATCATGATTGAAAAACAGCTCGATATTTTAAGTACACAAACTGATTTTTTAAGCAAACAAAAACAAATTGCTTTATCATTCAGATATTCAACTGCTTCTTTCAGAACCTACGAAAACCTATTAACACGCGATGGCACCAACACATTTAAATCAAACAAGTTTACAGTAATCTTAATTAGTGTTTGGTGTATGAACGCGGTATATGGCTACGATCGCCTAAATCACATTTGTATTATTCTCAAGGAATGTTTGATGCCTGTCTATACGTGCAGTTAAAATGCAAACATCTTTCCTCTTCTCTCCACTCCTCTTTTATCATTACTTATTTTTTCTTCCGGCCATAAGACAAAATAGTCGTGATATTCAACTTTTACAGTTTTATGCAGTCAAGCTTAGGTGCAAGCCTTATGTCTAACAGAGAATAAAAAATTTGCAGGAACCCAATTTGCTGTAATTAAAATCGTACCTGAAAGCTCCATAGCACGACGGAGGAACCCTGTAAAAAGAAAATCATAAATACGAACGTGTGAATGATCAGTTCGAATAGTTAGCTGTTTATAGTGATGTTACAACCGTTACCATAGTAATTAATAAACACATACTTTGCTATTACTAATGGTACTGTTATTGCTTTTGCTATCTGTATCACTACGTTGTTGTTGCTGTGCTATTATGGCCAATGGTACTCATATTAGTACTGCAATTGCTACGAAATTTTACGCAAATTAAGTTATAACAAAGGCAATAATAACACAGCAAGAATTAGCTGTCTTCGGTAGTTACTGCAAGCGAATGGAGAGTAACTATCAGTTAGCTAAAAACCCTTTACCAAAATTAACTCACAAAGATAAAAAGACACGTGGGTTTTCTTTGCACTTACGGAGATTTATCATCAGGAAATACGCTCACTCACTCTGGAGGCTACTTCAATTACTCTAACCCTAGACTCTCTTGATTCATATCAACTACACAAACAATTTGTCAGCCATTCACCCAACCCAACCCATTCACAGCAACACTCACTTCATTATTCCCCAACCGACGCCAACAAGACACAATACCAAACTCAACTCAACCTATTCACAGCAACACTCACTTGGTTATTCCCCAACCGACGCCAACGAGACACAGTAGGAAGGTGAGCAGCAGCAGCATGGTAAACAGGTAGTTGGACCGCGCCCCCTGGTAAGGCTTGTCTGCCGGTTTGTTGTTGTACATCAGGCTTGTCTTTATAAAGACAGAAAGGTTTGGCAGTGAGAACTTTAACTTCAAGACTTAGAATGGAACAGTGGCTTGAATGCTCACACACTGACGTATTTGACAACGCAATATTCCAGTACACATCCATGTGCAACAGGAAAGGGATTATTTTCATACGAAAATGCAACTACGTCTATACATATTAATTCTGTGTGACCATTAATTAGCTTTGGATTCACCCAAAAACAATCTTAGGACTTTCATTACACATGACGCCAGCGTTTTCGAAGAGTTCCGTTCTTGCCCTCCAAAGTACACGTGAGAACTTTTTTTTAAACGATCCAATCTTACAAGTATTTGCGAAAAATTATATTTTCAATGAAAAGCAATGAAATTTACGCTTTCTGTCGATGGATAGAAGGTCAAAACGGAAGGAAAAATTGGGTTAACAAATGCTGCAAGTTGGGGATGTTATCAATTTAACATTCCAATTCGTATGTCAAATACTGATGGCCTCAGTTGAAGGTCGATTTGCTAGTTGCCATAGCACTTCTACGATGAAGATTTGTGGTTTTTCTCTTGCCAGTATGCAATAACATTGCATATGTTATGTTATTTTCAAATATGGGTAAACAAGTATAGTCTTGTAATTTTAATTTTAAAAAGATGTCAAAAAAAGCAAGTAATTGAAAACATATAATTTTGCCATTTACTCACTTCACTGTCAGTATTAAATATAATCAGTTGTAGTTTCTTATTTGAAACACCAAATACAGTCAGTTCACTGATAATACAAGTACTTACTCCCAAAGCGTATTCATTTATCCGATGCAGTGGCTCTGTGACGGTTAGGAAATTAGGAAAATCCAAGACAAGAAACCTTCTTCAGCATCAGTTAATTGGTACATCGATATGAATAACTGAATGACTCACCTTCTTAACGTAAAACATTATCAACAGTTTCAGCACACCCATCGAGGGAATGAGGGGGCTGAAGAACGCACCAACCCTAAAGTAAAATGGAGGTCAGTATTGGTTACGTATGAAGGGTGTAACATGAAGTGCTGCGGTTTTGTAAATGTGCCAACAGGAAACTATCTTTAGAAACAAAGTTTAGACAAATACGAGTGTAACACTTCTGGATTTCTTCATTAAATAGCTGCAAAACAAATCCATTACAAAGTCCCCTGAAATATATTGTTAGTTTATCATCCTTTCTTCTGAAAAACGGGATGCGGGCACGCGGATTTTGTTTTTTATTTTTGATCAATATAATTGGAACACAAAAACTCTGTTTTCCAGAGGTAAATAAACACAAAACTACGACAATTTCAACAAAATGAAAAGTTTTTGCGACCTCTTGCGTGTACGAACAATTTTAACATATCCGCTCTCATTATGATACTGTAAAAGGGAGAATATGCCAATGAACTAATATTTTTCTATGGGGGCGTACATGAAGTGCTTTGTTTCAAAAGGCACTCAAAATTTTAGTAAACTGAAAAAAAAACAAGGAGTATACAGTATGTGCTAATTATCACTACAAGACACCCATTTAACTAAGACATATTTCAATCTCTACAATTTCTTTGAGAAAATTTAATCAGCAAATAATCAGTATTGCGTGTGTATCCAATAGCAATAGCGACGTGTCACTAGTGTGGCAGAATGTTACTAGTAGCTAGCCATCGCTATCTCGAAGTTGCTATGATTGTTATGATTAATATGACGTCCCCACTATCATCACAATCTTTATTACCAACACCATCACTACGTACCAGATGAGGCACTGTCCGTAAACTAACTCCAACACATTCTTTGGAATCTGAAACTGTGGCATGCCCAGCTTCTTGAAAAGTTTTGTGTGCTTGTAGAGAAACCTGGGAAAATTGACATAAATTCATGAACTTCATAAACAAAAAAACTGTTTGTTCAAACTACTGCATGTGCCCATAAACTGTCATAATAAAAACCCAACCCACACATTTGTACAGCATCACATAATCATACGCGAAGTATGGTTTACAATATGTTTTAGATCTATTTAAGGGACAGGAGCAGCCATTTTGTTGTAGGATAAAAGTAACATGGCTGTCTTTTTCCTTCTTAAATATAAGAACCCTTGGTTGTATAATTAATCGATGACATCTGACAAGGGCAATACCAATCACCGAAGAATTAATGGGAATCGTGAATTTGATGCTGTATACTGTACAAAGCTAACAAACTAGTTAGCAAGCCATAAAATTGTAACATTTTTGATAAACTGGGTCAAAACTAGCGTAGCAACTAACGATATTAGAGCTCCTACCATGCTTTGCGATCTGGACTTAATTTTCTCAAGTTAACCTATGTTGAAATAGATGTATAACAAACCAGGAAATATTTTTCTCTTAGTACTCTGAATGGCTTGATTGTGAATGCACGAACAAACAACAATGTTTATGCAGTCGCTGTTGTTCTAGCTACAATTATTTTTCTTTAAGATATAGGCCTACTATATTAAGGAAGGTCGGGAGTCGTGTGAGAAACGTGTACAGTAATAGCAAGATGTAGGAACCCTTTCTAGAATTCTTCAGAGACTACAATCGAAATTTTAATAATACTACTAAAAGAACACAGTTACACGGTCATCACGGAAATCTAAACGGACGTCTTCACAAGCACCTTACAGTAAACTATAAAATTTACGTTTGAAAGTGTCTGTATTGTAAACTGGTTCAACACAGGAGAAATGTATTAAAACTTCAGTGTTGCTTTGAAGACCTTTGATATCAAATACAAACATTGTCCAGTGTTCTCTGTTACAAGTCATAGCAATCTACACAGATTCGTATCACAGATCTTCAAAACACTAGTCAGAATATGAATAACTTGTGATCATGGTGAAACAGAACTAAGAGTTTTTCATTTCAGCCTATTTCACTCCAAAATGATTCACATTCTGGTTAAGACAAGATTCCAACAACTTCTAAATTTTGTACTCACTTGCGCAATGTCTCTACTATGGCCGTATTGACCAGGATTACTACAAAGTCAATCCAAATCAACATGTACATCTGTGCTGCAATCTCGTTCTCCCAAGACTACAAAGAACAGGAAAAATTTCAGTTAAAGAAGAAAGGAACTAAAGGTACAATTTCATTTTATGTGCAAAAACGTATTTTTGACTATGATCAACTTCCAGGTTTCTGTTATCAATCAGAGTGGACTGCTTCTGGTGTCGGAGCCAAACACTCTACAATTCTTCACAACATTCGAACTGTGCAGTGAATTTCATATGGCTATTCACACAGACATATCATGATCTTTTGACATGTATTGTAATGAACAACAAAATGGTCAAAATACTAACTATGCGTTTTACCAAACTAAGTCCAACATCCACAGTGAAAGAAAGAGCTACGTATATAAAATATTTTCATCAGAAAATGAGAGACCAAACACAAGTACACAACTACCTATAACAACTGGCTTAGGCTGCTACTTTTACAAAATCAGTTTTTCCAATTTACGTAACATATTATTAGAACAAAATTTCCAATCTCCAAAATTTTAGCAAAATTTATGGTTGCATTTTGGATTTTAAGTTTAGTCCACTGGGACATTAATTTTTATTTTTCGGTTTTGCAAATTACAACAATTATGCCAAGACAGAAAGTAAGCAACCGCTAAGTTAACTCAGTAGTCGATGCCATTTCATACGTAAACACGCACAGTTAAACATGGCACCCACCTTTGAACAGTCGTCATTATCCTTGGCAGCGTACAGTGTGATAATGAGCACAGTCACAGATGCCAACTTCAATAACACTGACCTGCAGCCACAAAACAATACTGTTATTATTCAATGTAGTTACGGAGTGCTAGGTGTGTGACTTGTGTTTATCTTCATCTTATATGGACTAGCTCAAATGTTTGCTTCTAAGACCCCTTCCCTTCCCTTCAAAACTTTCAAATAACTCTGAGATGGGTCTCGGATATTTAGTGGACCCACAGAAAAAATGATACAATATGCATCAAATGTTTCTCCAAAAAAAATGACCACATGCATAAATAACATGAAAATTCATCATATTTGCTTACAATGTAGAAGTTCCATCACATTTTCTTACCTGTACAAATCCACAGCTACTTGGAATCTTGGGCTCCAGTCCTCCAGATTTGACAAAACTTCAAACAGATTCGGCAGAATAAGATTAAGAACTGTGATGGCCAGTGAGGGAGCTGATCTGATGATAATCTGAACAATTGGCTCTTGATCTTTTTGTAAATTCTGTAAGTCAAACAAAAGTGTGTTTTTCCATCAACCCTTGTGCATCACTTGACCTTTATTTAATAGCTAGTATTCTTGATGTGTATTATGACTGGTAGTGCTACTGAACAGCACTTCTAAAAATAATAGTGAATTGAATTGAAGTGACTAGAGTGACGTAATATTGATCAACATGTCGATTGATAAGAGCAGGCAAATGTTGGTGTTATGTTGAGGGCCAAAACTTTATCAGTTTGTGTCACATCCCATCCTTGTTAAATAAAGTTGATTATTATAACTGATATTACTGTTACAAGAAAAATACAGCTGCTTATTTTTAAATCAAAAAGTAAAAATTAATACTATCTAATGACAGCTCCCTATAAGGGCCTCTTTAGTGCCAAGTTACATGCAATAAATTATGAAGGTAAAAACCCCAACTGGCAGGAAGGCTGGCCAGAAGGCTATTTACACCAGCATGGCTGGCAGGCACAGGACTTGAACTCAGGACCTCCAGGTTATCAGTCAGTGCCTTAAACCACTTAGCCACACTGCCTTCCTTAATTATAGATACAAGGAAGAGAGCTCACAGCATTGCAATGCAATCTTAAGAAAACCTTAATCACTTTCAGCTGAAGACTGATCAACATAAATTTGTTATAATTATGTGTTCCACTAAAAAGGTACAGTATTACATCCAATATACAAGTACAAATATCATGCATGATTGGACATACACTAACCCTAACAGGGGCCCAGTTAAACTGTTTTTAATTGGTTAGCGTCCTTTTTTCAGAAATTTTATGGTCGGTCGGGAGGGTTTTTTTAATTATTTTTTTTATTCGAAGTTTTGATGCTAAAATACAATGAAACATATCCCTACTTATTGTCGTTATTGCATCCAAGTGTTCAGGCATACATGTACCATATGATTAACATACATAAACATCATATTAGAACGCAGAAAACACAAGTTTTCGGACAACTAATTCAGACTTCTACCACGTTTTGCAGCCGGAAAATCGTATTGAAACATTTTTCAATGGTCGGGCAGGGACGCTAACCAATCATTTTTTTCTTACTTGGCCTAATAATCAATTGCAAATTTACCAAAACTAGTACTCAATCTCTAACTAAAAATACAAAATATCTAAAATAATACAAACGCTAAGATAAGTTACTAGGTACTAACAGACTCTCCCAGCAGTAGATTCATTACTTTTTGCTGAAATATATATAGAAGCAAACCAGCATTCAACACTTTCATTTCAGTAAATTGATACCAACGCTAATCATAGAATCACAAGAAATGTTTAAAATTATAACATGTAATTATGTATTTACTGTGTAGGCATGTACAGTTTAAATACATGCATGTATATGTACATCTATGTATTGCTAATATAAATTTAAATAATTATATTTGTCCATCTGTCCGTCAGTATATAATTACGTACACATACATGCATACAATCACAAATGTAGCTATGTATCCAGTTATACAGCTATTTCAAAAAAGGTTGTCATAGTCAATAGTCGATACTGGAATTGAAAGGAACTGTGGGGTTCAAGCAGCATCGGTATTTTATTACTGTTAGCATTGACTTTGCAAAATATAGAGTGCAGGTTCACCATAATGCAACGGCCATACAGTAACAACCTTCGCTGGCGCATTATCACTCATAATAACTGTACCCAAAGTTCCTTTCGGTTCCAGTATCGACTATTTGACTATGACAACCTTTTTTGAAATAACTGTATGTGATGTACCACGGTACGCACTGTAGGTATGTCTGTCAGTTAAATTATGTACTACTACATGTACATGTACATGTATGTTCTTTGATCAGTAATTACTGCAGAAAGATTGCTTTTTGGACTACCATAATTAACAATTAGTCACCGAAGGTGATGTGAATATCGGCGAATAGTCACCGAGACGAAGTCGAGGTGACTATCGCCATATTCACAGAGCCTGAGGTGACTAATTGTTTTAGTAAAATTGCACTGGCGATTATTCGAGAAAATAAAACAAAAAGACCATTCTGTAGAGCAAAACATTTCCCAAAAGTCATTTTAAAAAGTTGCCGACTCTTTGTGGCGAAAAATGTAAACAAACTTTCCTGTTTTGAAAATAAATGTTTCGCGAAAGGAAAATTTTGCTTAATTTACCAACCTACCTTTGAATAGCTTGACTCCAAATTTTGTAGCATCTTTTGTCTTTCGAGGTACGGCATTTTCTTTAAACTGCTCAATTTGCGACTCCGAAACATCAACAAATCAGGCCGCCATTTTGAAAACTGAAAGCCGTCATTGCTATAATCACCTGGCGGTGATTATAGCGACAGAGAACGAAGTTCTCAACCAATCAGCGTGCGCCATATGATAAATGATAAATTTAAGAAAACTTTTTTCAAACAAATAAATATATTACTTTAGTGTTTTCTATATACAGTCAAACCCCTCAAGATGGACACCCAGGTAAGACAGACACCTCTATTACACGGTCACCAAATTTTGGTCCTTGCCATTTCTTCAGTCATTTACTGTATTTTAAGTCTCTATAAGATGGACACCTCTCTAAGACGAACAACGGACACCTTGAAATACGGAAAGGACAGTTGAAAAGTTGTTTTCATTTAACTAGACACTTTTTAATGGCAATGTTTGATGCCACACTGAGAACATTTACTCGCTAAACTATAGTATAAGTGTATTTTCTAGAGTGGTAAAAATACTCACATTTCTAGGCAATTGTATATATATTCAGCAAATGAACACCATATGAACTGCATAAAACCAAATCCAGACAGCCAGTAATAAACTTCTTACATTTTCTCTTATTTTGTTAAAATGAGAACAACAAACGAGTATTTATTGGCCATATATAGTCAGGTTGACAACTATATATGGGACTGGTGTCATACCGGTATTACCTCAAGTCTCTATAAGATGGACACCTCTCTAAGACAGACAGTTGAGGTCAGTCCTGAAGGTGTCCATCTTGTAGAGAGGTTTGACTGTATCTCTTTAAATAACAACAGTTCAGTACTTACTGTATCTGTGGACACCTGGACAGCAGCGTAGATGGCCCACACTGACATAGCCAACAGAGTTGTGACAATAAAACTGATGAATATTCGAAGCGAGTACAGTTTGCACTTATCGAATGCCTTCCTATTGGCAACTTTTTCTAATCTTTTCTCCTCAGCAAGCTCAGCCTACAAAGTATGACAAAGTGATATTTAGCAGTTTATTAATGAATTAAAATCTATTGGTCTACTCCTGAAAATATCTTAGGTCAACAAGAAGTTGGGTAATGAGAAGAAACAAATAGCAATTTTCTAACATGAAGCATAATTTCCTCAAACTTTGTAAGAATTATACCACCATTATTTTGAGACAAAATTTTTCTTCAACTTTTGATTACTTTATTTTAGAAAATCCATGACCCAAAAATTCGAAATGGGTCATGAAACAATTTGCCATGAAAGTTCTGACAAAATTATTTTATTTGTTCACAAACATATCTAATCTACAAGTTTTTTCATGGTTTTCCAGGTGTAGATTATGAATAGTCCAAAGCTTTCCAGGTATATAAGTTATACCGTATTTCTCGGAGTATAAGTCGAGTTTTTGAGACCCAAAATAGCAGTCAAAAAATCAACCTCGACTTATACCCAGGTC
>JAOEJI010465169.1:0-16392 GCA_025448255.1 Umimayanthus chanpuru
TGCAGGTTTTTTGTGTGGTTTTACAGAAAAAATGTTGTAGTGATCACACGTTGGTGTAATTTTCGTCAACAAAGGTCTGAGTCTTGACTCAATTTTAGTAAACTTTTCTTTCATTTTTAGTAACAGTCAAAACAAGATCTCAATTTTAATTTTATTTTATTTCTGCAAAATTCACGCCGGCTTTGTCGTAAACCATTAAATAAAAAAAGTCTGGCCTAGTTATATTATCCACACAAAATATAGTATGTTTGGTAATAAGAATAAAGCAGTTGATCATACACAGCAATTAATATAAGATGAAATTTAACAAAATTATCCCAACATATTTACAAGGAAAATGTAGAGACAGTTTAGGAGAATTCAGCATTATTGCGTCATATGACATGTTTTGGGGTTGAGAGGGTGAAGCTAATTCAAATAATAGTGGGGTTTTGAACTCAGAGGGGGGGGAGGGGACTCTCTTCAACAGGCTGGGGTGTTTTAAGGGGGAAATGGAGAACGAGTGGGAGCAATAAACATTTGGGAAGACTGTGGAATAGAAGGATAAGTACATGAGAATTTCTTGGAATGACTGCATCCACTTCTCTTTTGTGCTCTCTCGAAAGGAGGACAGGACAGATGTGGACTGACAGGGACTTTAAGCCACTGTTCTGGTCTCTCGACATTCTAATGGGGGACTTAAAAGAACCGATACCCTTGTTGATAGGAGTAGGCTAATGCTGGTGTTGTGGACTGTCACCTCCTCCCCTACAAAGGGCCTGCTGTAATTAGGGAAACCTGCAGCAGTGTCCATCTCTATTCAGGAAAAAAGTTAATAATTAAGAATAAACTAAAATTAAGCTTAATATGTGAAGGACAGAGGACTCCTGGAGCCAAAGGGTTAGAGGATTGAATGATTTGATCCAAAATTAAGTTCAGATTGCAGATAATTTCAATGGATATGTATATGGATCTTGTCAAGTGTAGTCGATTTGATTTACATACGCTTGTTCTAGCTACTAGGCTAGAATGAGAGGGCACTGCACCCTGTTGTTTTTCTCACCGTGCCTACTTGCCCTTTCGTTTTTGTGTAGCACCATGTTGTTTTTTCATCACAAAGCTTTGGTGGTGCCTTTTGAAAATGTAAAATTATAATAAACCTGTTAAGTGTGGATTTTCACTTGGTACTTTCAATATTTTTGTGCACAATCAAACAAGCACAGGTCTTTTTGTTTTATTCAGCCAGCTAAAACACTGGCATGTACTGACACTATTTTTGTGACTGAATTTCAGATTTAATTTACTTTGACTATTGTAGCAGATCAGCGGATTCACAACAAGACTGTGGATATATCTGAATTATACAAATTAATTATTAAAAGTAATTACAGATCAGCACATTTGGCTACCACCTTTCACCCCCTGCCCAGTTCTGACAAGAACAAGTTGCTATTGGAATCCAAACACGATTTGAAAGGAATCACCATGTTCCAAGGACCAGTTGATTATTGTTTACCAGTATCACATTAATAACTTGTCCAGAGAACATTGTGATGAGTACAAGCTATTTTAGGTGAAGCATTATATATTCATGGGCAGTATTAATACTAAGTTTACCATTACTTTTATTTTAAAACGGTGAAAATGAACAATAAAATCCGACGCTTCGGAGTAGTCATGACTCCATTATGAAGGAAAAATTAATGTTAAAATGCAAATTACAGACTTTAAGCAATGTGGCACGGAAATTAACATAACAAGGTGCGAAGATTATAAAAATACTTTCGCACGAATAGAGTCTGATTGTTCGTTGAGATTTGGCTTTAAGGTTCTTATAAAAAGCATTTCGTACAGTAGACAGTCAAATTTGTTCCTGCACTTCTTAAGCACCTCGAAACGTTTCAGTAGATCCTGAGGAATTGTCCCGTGTACGTTCTTGTAATGTTTGGCAATGGTGGAGGACTGTTGTTTATGTCCTTTTGCATGGTTGTGTAAATGTCCACATGTGTAGTCTACATAACCTGCATCGCACAGGTCACATTGGAAGTTATAAACAACACACTGTTCGTTAACGATTGATGGTTTTGTTTCTTTCACACTCAGTTCCTGTTCAGTTTTTCTGCTGAAAAATTGTTATTATCATAATTAATATTGTAATAATAGTAAAGATAATAGTAATTATTATTATTAGTAAATTTTTTTATAAATATTATTTTGTGTTTACATGTAGGTGTGTACAGTTAGTAACCACTGACTATACATGTACATGTATACACAGAAGCCGTGACAGGATCTAAAAGAATCTTCAGATGGAAGGTATCTTATTGGAATCAATTAATTAACTGATAGTTGTAAATAGATATTGACTATCCTGTAATTAACTCATTTTCACAGGTGGTACCCCCCTAGGAATGTACAAGAAGCTTGTAGAAATGTACAAGAGAGGTGAACTTTCATTTAAGTATGTGAAAACCTTCAACATGGATGAGTATGTTGATCTGCCCCGTGACCATGCCGAGAGCTACCACTCATACATGTGGAATAATTTCTTCAAGCACATTGATATTCTGCCAGAGAATGCTCATGTGCTAGATGGTAATGCAGATGATTTGGTAGCTGAGTGTGCAAAATTTGAAAAGGAAATCCTGAACTCTGGAGGTGTCGACTTGTTTGTTGGAGGTAAACAGAATACATGTAGTTTTGAACAGTGTCTTGTCAACTGTTCAGACTTAAGTCCAGATCTTTCATGGCTGGCAGGGATTGCGCTACATATATTTTTGCTCTTGCTGGTTTGGAGTCACCAGAAGTTTTGAAGGGGTCCCATAAAAATGGATCTACAGTATGAGAGCAAGTTGCTATATTTGCATCCCAGGGATGCATTACCAATTAGAAATTGCATTTCTAAGGAAGTGCAATTCACGTAAAATGCATGATTTTTGCATTAGTGCAATCCCAGGCTAATAGTCAAAATGGTTAAAAACACATCTATAGTTGAAATATACATTCTGCCCAACTGCTGGTGTAAAGTAATGTTGCTTTTCAGTTGTCTGGCTGAACCGACCAGACAGTTCTTAAATGAAATGCACAAGTTCTCAGAACTGATTCCAGCCAGAATGACACTGCTCATGTATTAGAGCCACTCAATTCTTCCACTCCAGTTGGCCAAAGTGCAGGAATTTGGAGAGTTGTGTCAGGAAAAAATAATGTACTGACTCACATACCTTGGACCTTTCCATTTAAACTGGCTAGAACTGACCACATCTTTTCGGCTGGTAAGACCAGAGAAACAGAAATCAACCTAAGAATATTTTATTTTCTGCGTAATATACCTGGCAGTGTGTCGTAGTTGTGGGGTACACAGAGCCCAGACAGAGTACTGTCAGGACATTAAAAGATAATTTTACCAGACCTTGAAAACCTGAAAAATCATTTAAAATTAGGATCTGGAATAGTCTGGATTTTCTGTTGCATTATTAAATATAAAAAATGATGTGAAAATAATAGAGTTTGAACATATTGAGTTACATACAATACTTCATTAAAGTTTCCTTCACAGCCCTTTAAAATTTCATTACACTTCTCAGAGTTATAAGATAAAATTTAACTGCTGTAACTGTTACATTAAAATAATTTTTAGGAATATGTAGTAGATGGTAAGCTATAAAGATTAAAGAGTTCAAAATAATAACATTTAACATGCAGCATTTCAGTTCATTGTCCATTTATTTCCTTATCCTTGTAGCTCTAAATTCAAAAGTTCACTTCCCTATCTTTAAATATTCAGAATTGAGGAATTTGAAGGCTGTTTCTGCTACTTTTTTGCCCTCCTTTTTTGACATTACTAAAAATTTAAAATAAAAAATGTTCAGGTAACTGTCTATAATTTAGCTGCTTGCTATTATTACAGTTAACTTAGTTAGTATTTACCGAAAGTTCTCATTGAAATTGTTTTGAGTCAGTGCTTTTGGTTGTCTTTCAGGAATTGGACCCGATGGTCACATTGCTTTCAATGAGCCGGGATCATCACTCGTATCAAGAACCCGCCTTAAAACTCTCGCCAAGGAAACAGTGGTGGCAAATGCACGATTCTTTGATAACGACCTGAGTAAGGTCCCCAAACAAGCACTGACTGTCGGTGTTGGCACTGTAATGGATGCCAGGGAGGTATAATACTAGTAGTTATATACTATCAGTTCTACTTCTTGGTCGTTTGTTCTCCTCAGTAGGTCATGATCATTTACAAGTTCTTGTCCGTATACAGTAGGTCATGATCTTTTGTTCTTGTCCGTAGGTCATGATCGTTTGTTCTTGTCCGTTGGTCGTGATCATTTGTTCTGTTCACAGGTCATGATCGTTTGTTCTTGTTCGTAGGTCACGATCTTGTGTTCTTGTCCGTTGGTCTTGATCGTTTGTTCTTGTCCGTAGGTCATGATCGTTTGTTCTTGTCCGTAGTTTATGATCATTTGATCTTGCCCATAGGTCATGATCTTGTGTTCTTGTCCTTAGGTCATGCATGATCGTTTGTTCTGTCCGTAGGTCATGATCCTGATCACGGGAGTAAGCAAAGCTCAGGCCCTACACAACGCCATAGAGGAGGGTGTAAATCATCTGTGGACGGTGTCTGCCTTCCAACAGCACCCTCACACCATCTTCGTGTGTGACGACGACGCCACGCTTGAGCTGAAGGTGAAGACTGTCAAGTACTTCCGAGGCTTGATGGACGTTCACAACAAGTTGGTGGAGGACCCCCAGGATCCTACCTCGGACCCCCCGGCCCACAAGAGGCAGAAGTCCGTACAAGAGGCAATGAAACATTGAACATTGAACTATTATTGTGATAATCTGTAGCGTGCTGAAGTGTTATAGAAACAAAATAATAATAAATAATACTGATTATTGATAGGATATGACGTGTCAGGAACTGCGACGTCTTATATCAGTGCTTTCTTGGAAAGATTTCCTGTGAATCGCACGTGTAGTAGAAATAGAGTATTTTCAAAGTACGAAAAGCTATGAAATAAATGATTAATTGATACTTTTGTAAGACCAAACGCGAACTATTAGATAAATAACTTAAAACTATAGCAGAACAAACAGACTAAAGTAAAAGTAAAAGTAATGTAAAGACACTACATTATTTATCAAGGCCGGGTAACACATTTACACACAAAAGATGTACTCTCCCATGTGGCACTCGCTACAACACCAGGATTACCCTACTTTTTTCGAGAAGTGCGTGGGTTCTTTCAAATCCCACAATAGAATGTCGATAGACTAGACCAACTTCTAAATGTCCCTGTCCACGGACGGTGTGGCGAAAGAAGGTCGGCTTAAGTTCAACCCTCGACCAGGTCGGGGATTGAACCCGGGACCTCCTGGTTGGCAGTCAGAGATCTTACCGACTGCGCTAAACTCGCATACACGAGGTTGACGAGTATTTGACGAGCTTTAGAAAAATACTGTATCTCGCAGTGGTGAACAATCGATGGTTAGCATACAATAAATATTTTACCATTCATCATTTTGTTATTGTGGAAAACACTAAACAAATACGTAGCCTCCGGCATCGCCGCCTTCACAACTACCGTTGGCAGAATCAAGTTGAGCGCGTTCACAGAGAGATTTACCAACTGCGCATGAGCATTACAATGTTTGTAGCAAACACACCACCACCACAACCAACATGAACAACAATTCCTTACTTGACCCAAAATTGATGTTACAAGAAAAAAATCGGTTGAAAATAAATAAGGGTACAAGCTTCCAAAAAAACGTAAGGGCTTGTCTAAGTTGGACAACCTTAGTTCAGAGTTATGCAGTTACAAGGTGTGACGTAAGGGTCAGTAAGGCAGACTGGTAAACACACACACATACACACACACACACACACACACACACACACACACACAGATACATAAGTAGCAGGGTAAATGAGTTACGAAGAAGAACAAGCAATTACTAAATAATGCTCATAACAAACCAGTATTTGCAGACAGTTTCTTTCAGGACACTCGACCAACAAAGGGGAGAAAGCTATAACTGAATGATAATACATTGGTTGATCTTGCTGCTGTTGTGTTTCCATGTTTTGTTTACATGTGGCGCGTCAGTCCTTTAGGAACTCGGGGAAGGGGAGGGGGGGGGGGGGGGTTGGACTTCCAGATCAAATGGTCGGGTAGGGGATTCTTGCCAGCTGAATTTGAATTTAACCTCGAACAGGTGCGAATCCGAGCCGGTACCATTAACACTTTCAAACACGTTAACGATTATACGTCTAGTCAAAATGAAAAGAACTGAGACAATATAAAAGCGAAAAGCGAGAACTTTAGCGTTGATTAGTAAATGCAAAGATCGCTAAAGCAGTGTCTTCGATCATACAGGTCTTTAGATCCATGATTTTTGTGCACGTACAGTTTGAGGTTTGCCGATTGGTCCATTTTGATAAAATAAACTGAATTAGTGTTGATGGGGCCGCCGTAGGACGGGAACGTCAACGAGAACGTTATAAAACAATAGACTTAATTACAGAATACAATAACTTCACGTGGGAATGCAACCAGCTGGCCACTTTTCCACCGTCGTCTTTAAAAACAGAACGTGAATACCTCTATTCTGGAGTTTTGTAGACAACGTTAAAGTTAGAATACAAATCAATCTTCGAGCAGCTTAAAAAACAAAGCTTCTAATTTTTCTTTCCCACGCACCTTCATGCGGAAAGTGAAAATTGCGGCAGCCGTTTTCGTCAACGTTCACGTCCTAGCTCCTTAAGGTCCCTATTTATACAACAGACAATGATAAAAATCAAAGTTAAAAGCTAAATCCTTGTTTTATATAACCGTGAATATAATTAAGGCTAAATTCGAAGCAGGGAAATATCGAGGTAAATGACTTGCGGAAACACCTAAGTGCAGCCGTTCAAAACGTCGGGAAAACACCTTAAACGTGGCGCCTTGTACTGGTCACGTGGCGATTGGTGCTGGTCACGTGACTTGTAGAGGTTTGTGAAGGGATCTAACGGTATTGATCAGTAACATGCCTCTTTCGATCGACAGAGAAAAAGCATGTGACCACAGAAAATTATTTTACTTCCTTGCTTGTTGAGCTCATTCATTTCCGTATTAAAATCACCAAATATTCCCAATTGTCGCTGATCACAATAACTATAGACTTGTTTTTACAGGGATAGCCTCGACTTGATGCTAAATATTCATAAATTCCAATGTGGATATGACCTATTCACAACTCTGTGCATTGTTTGCGATTCAGATCTCGCCGGCATTTATGTAGATTTAACATCAAGTTGAGGCTATCCCTTCAAAAATGAGTCTATAGTCATTGTAATCAGCGGCAACTGGGAATAGGAAGTTGGTCTATTCAAGAAAGAAATCGACTGACTAGAAGTTGCTTTTGTTTACTGTTTTCCCGTGATGTGTTGTTTTTGCTTTTATTTGAAAGCTCTTTGAAAAGAGCCGTTTTATTTATTTATTTATTTTTTTGCTGGGTGCAACAGATTACTACGTGTTCAGTTTTCTTTTTTTGTATCGGCGTGCGTGTGTGTACGCCCTTTTTTATATATGAAACTTTAGGCTAAAGAAATCCCAAAATTTAAACTGACACTTGTTAAGGACATGTTGAGGCTATAGATACGAAGAGAATACTATCATTTGTATATTGTATTCAGTGTAGATAACTTGTTGTTGGACTGTAAAATAATTGGCCTGATGCTCGTGAAGAATCGCCTGATCATGATGAGTGATGGCTACTCCTAATGAAGCTTTTCAACTGAGCCGGCAACTGGCGACACCTGTACATCTTTTAGTGACACATGTATAATGAAGATGTCACCCGATCCTAAAAAAAATAAGAACCTTTTAAGAACAACGATTTGGCACAATCACTGATAACACTGCCTCCTCCACAGGCTTTTGCAGGCGATAAAAGCCGTGCGCCGATAAAAACCCGAGCGCGGATCGCTATCAGCACGAGCTGGGAACGAGCTCGGGGAGCGCGAGCAGGGGATGATGGGAAGGAGAAAAGGAAGAAGCTTCCCCTCCCCTTCCCATCTTTCCCTGCGGCCCCACTTTTCGCGGGTTAATTTTTAATTCATTTACTATCGCGCTGGCGACTGGGGACGAGGCAGCTGATTACAAGTAAGAACATCCAATCTCAGCCCTAAACTGATTAGATGTTCTTAATAAAAGTGTAAACGTCGGGCTATGTGACTGAGAAACCGACTTACTATGTACAAATTAAGAAAATATAACGAAACCGCCATACTTTTATTGATAAAAGGTTAAAAACACTCTTATCAATCAAGAGACCGGCCTAAAACTTGGATGGGAATTACGAAACCGAATAAGTCACGACGTCATCGCACTCCACGAAACGAATGGGAGCACTACATTGAAATTGTTCACTTGGAAGATTGGCTTATTTGAATCGTTATTGCCCATTGCAATGCACTATTTTATTGCAGTATACATTTGAAACATGCAGTAAGATTTTCAGTTCCATCTGACAGAATGAACAACCACAAATTAGTGTGGCTTAATTGTGTGGCGGGTAAATTTTGTAGTGCTTTGATAATCGGTGTGAGTGTCCAAATCTTTTCGCATTTGTTTTGGGTTAATTTTGGCTTGGCCGCCGCAAGTGGTTATAGCTGGCTTTTCTTGTCAATAACATCCGGAGTATACGCATAGATAGTTTGTGTACCTGGGATACATGGCAGGAGGCAACATCAAGAACTTGCTTGATAACTGAAACTAAATAAGAATACTCGGTTGAATTAGGACACTTAAATTACAGATAAACATAACACATATCACTGATTAAGAAGAAAATTGTCCATTATCAGTTATCTATTTCTGAGTAACCAGTCAACCGTGTCACGTTGAAGAATTCTCAAGAACTACGAGCCTCGGAGACTTCGCCACAGAATATTTCTAAGGTGGGTTGTTTATTTGACACTCAGTTCTGTTTTATAGACTTAGCGCAAGGTTTGTTTTGTAAGTAGCTCCACTTACAACAACTGGCTACTTAAAGTTAAATGTAAAGTAAGTCGAAGAAAAATTGTTTATTTCGTTTAAAAACGGACTCGTCTAAAGTTAAAGGTGCATCGCCTGTCCGTACATGCTAATATTTTGTGAGAACAAAGTTAATAAGAACCGTCCAAGGTTCAGATTTGTTCAAATTTAAGAAGTTAAAAGCAACTATAATAGTTGTCTTACCTATGAAATAATAACAGTTTAAGAACAATTCAGGCGTGAGTTTGCCCGAAGAAAATTCAGAGAAAACCGAGCCCAGGTTTAATTTATCTACATGATTCTTACAACTAAAAGCGCGTATTCCGGAATATAGAAATACAGTGGGGACGATTTCCATCTGAACTATCCTCTTAAGGCAGTAAACGATAAAACAACTATCTAATTTAGAAGAAGCCGGATGAGCTTTTAAAACACGTACAGGTTGTTTTGAATATTTCGAGTTGCGAAAGAATGAAGATTGCTCGATCAAAGTTCTTATACACTCTTTTTCTATATAAGAAGGTCTGATTTCGGGGCAGATCTAGAGCTAAGTTGAATGCTCTTGAACATTTTGAGGATTTCAGCCACAGATGTTTTTAAGACGTTATTAAACATAATTGTTAGTTTTGGGTGTATATTTGTTATTTTTCATTCCGGTGCACAAACCAACCGGAAGCATAAATACGCTACCCTGACTGGTAGTAAAGCAATAGAATAATAAATAAAAAAGTTTTGAGCACAAAGTTGCACAACACTAAAGGTGATGTTGCACTGACGAACATCAGCCGAGAAACAAACTATTTCCATGATTTTTGTGCAGTATCCAAAACAAATTTAAAGTTCTTCGCCTTTCCTCATCTTTGAGTTTGTTCTTAGCATGTTTTTAAATTTTGGGCATTTTTCAGCCTCCAGTAAAGGTTCCTTTTAAAAAGTGTGAATATCAGTTTCAGTTGATAATGAAATTTGTGTTATTATACTCAAATTTGCATGTAGTATCGATATAATGTTACTTTGAAGAGTTGTCTTGACTAAACATTTATTTTTATCAATAACCAAGTTTTACATGGCCATATTCTTCAAAACAACCTCTTTAAAATACTTCAACGGACGTTCTAAGGTTTTTATCAGTTTGATTTCTTTAGTCATCGGCTCGTGTTCATTTTTAGGTTTAAGCGTCAATCCTGAATTTATCTATGACTTTCAGATGTATATTAAATAATGACCTTTCGCGAATTTTCATAAACCGACAATCAAATTCTTAATTGAATTTATAAGGACTAAATGTTTTTACATTTACAAGAGGCTCTTTGACGCATTTTGAAACTATTGATAATCGTTATATCAAAATAGAAATTAAATGCATTATTTATTATTTGGTAACGTGCATACCACTGATCAGCACACTTAAAATCTTTCACAAGACTTGTGTATCTCCGGCATGTTTCATTTTTGGAATGTATTACAACTTTAGCAGGAAGTTAAGCGCTGAAAATCTCCAGTCTGGTATCTTTGAATGAATAACCTTCTGTAAACTATTTACAATGCATTACGCTGTGAATGCCTCGTGCTGGATATTTTTTTTCACTTCTTTTTTCTTTATACGAACCTCTAAACACCACAGTTTGAATTATAGGCTTCAGTTCCCGCGAACAATAACCTGAAGTCGAGGCTATTGCTGATTTGCTGTATTTGGACTGATCGAGACTCAGGCAGAATGATTCTATTATTTTGAAGATTTCCGCTTTAAATGTTCTTAAAAGTTTCTTATTTTTTAAGGATTGGGTAAATATAAAGTACAGAAATTGGTGTTTCCTTAAAAGATGTACAAGTTTCAATAGTTGCCTTTGTATATTCATATTCGGAATAAACACCAGGCGATGTTGCACGGGCATTAGGTATTATTTTAGCCAGGTCCCCAGGCCCCCTTTTCCCGCGCAAAGGATTATGGGTAGCTCGCCTCAGTCTTCTGAGCTGTAACGCAGTCAGAGAAAAACGGAGACGACAGGGGACCTGGCTAGTATTGTTTAACAGTTTAACATCAAGTTATCTTCACTGAGCTGAGTATGTAAAAGAAATGTTCTCTGGGTAGCCACAGCCTCAATATGCTCTTAGCATGTTCTTAGATTTTGGGATTTTTTCAAAACATTACGAGAAAAAAGGGTTTACAAGAGGCAGATCCATGTATGTATTGTTCGCAAGTAAAAGTAATAAGAGGCTTTTGGGGTTATACCTTATAGCGCTATACATGCAAATATGTGAGACCAGGAGTTTTTATCTTTTCTTATTTATTATTCCGCTTCCACTGTATAACCAAACAATGTATATAAATGACTTAAACAGTGAGGCCAGACTACAACAGGCCTAACATAGACGGGACTGTGTAAATTGTTGAAAAGTAAAAATAACTTAATTAATTGAGCAAAAGTATACAGCTATGGTTAAAGGCAACAGTGGACAGATGATTCACGTGTTAACGATACATTGTTGCATGTGGCATCGGCAACAGATGCTACGCCAGGTGTGAAGATTGTCAACGGAAAAGTGAGTTCGTACAGTTTTTGATAAGTAATGTTTACAAGAGCTTTAACAGAAATGAACAAATTGGCGGATTTTGTGGGTTCGTGGCATGTGTTAGTAATACGGTTAAAATAGCTGTTCTTGTAGGATATCGTTCTCGAGGAGAGCTTTTCGAGACTACCATAACTGAACGATCGAAGCTATATCATACTGAGCTCTGAAATATTTGACAATTATTCCACGAACGCGCGTCAGATACGAGCTTTTAGATAGCGGACGAGGTGCGGAGTACCGAGTCAGCTATCATAAGCTCATATCCAACACGCGTGAGTGGAAAATTGTTTTACTAAATACCAAACACTGGATAAAAATATCTCGAATTTTGTTTTCTACCGACTCAAGTTTTCGGCCATTTCGAGGGAAAATTTTGCGTGATAAAATTATCAGTTTCCATATTTGGACATACTACAGGATATAGGATTTATACCGTGAGTAGAAAGCCAATCAGATTACCAGAAATTCAATATCCACTACTGGTATTTGATAAAATCATCTATACCTTAGTTTCGTTAGCTCAGCGGTGAACTGCTTTCTTGTGTGTTTTCACGCTCAGCGCCTCTTGCCTACACAGCCTGAATACAAAGATTTTTTGTTCTTTGTTGTATTATGTAAACTTTGATAATTTCTAACTCAATCCGGTCGAACTCAGACCGAAGAACGAGCTGTGCTGTGAATTACCACTAATTAACAATAACCATAACCATAAGCAGCATAACCATAACCATAACCAGCATAACCATAGCCATAACCATGACCAAAACCATAACCATGACCAAAACCATAACCATAACCATAACCATAACCATAACCATAACCATAACCATAACCACAACCACAACCACAACCACAACCACAACCATAACCATAACCATAACCATAACCATAACCATGACCAAAACCATAACCATAATCATAACCATAACTATAACCATAACCATAACCGGCATAACCATAACCGTAACCGTAACCACAACCACAACCATAACCACAACCACAACCACAACCACAACCATAACCATAACCATAACCATAACCATAACCAAAACCGTAACCATAACAACAACAACAACAACAATAACAATATCATCAATAACAATAACAATATCAATAATAATAACGACAATGACAATGATAATGATAATAAACATCTTCATTAAAAATACTCAAAACAAGCGTTTGGGTTTGCGATAAAACGCTTAAAAACATTTGAGTATATAAAATGCAATAGCGTTGCCGCGAACGTCTTTCACATTTTAGGTACTTTAGTTTCTGTGGTCCGTTTCGTCTAGCAGATGACATTCTGTTCCAGAGCAATATATCTATCATGGACAACAACCAAATTGATTTCCTTTTGGACATATCCGAATCTAAATGCTCGGTTTAGTAGTCGATCGATTTGAACTAGATATTTACTATGTGCTGCACACCCCCATACTTTACATGCAAAACATAAATAGATTTGAATCGGGAAACAATCAAGGTACTGAATAGGATCACGTGTAGTCTTTTGCATTAAAATCATAAAATTTGCAAACTCGCAAAGTAGATATGCTGCTGCTTGCTTTCTTTATTAGTTCTTCAAATTGCAATTACTTTAACAGAATATTTTATTACAGAATATTTTAACAGAACTCTTAAACTATTTCTCGCAGTTAGCCAATGCGTTAAATTATTATTGCAGAATGGGGAGAAAAACAATCAAACAGGGTCTCTATGAGGGACCTATTCGACTAGCAATGGTAAGTGTTTGAAACCGATTTAACACGTTGGTGTAAGACATTCTAGATGCCAAAATGCCTTGAATGCACCCTCGTTAAAAATAATGATAAACACCGCTAATACTAACACTAAGAACTAATAATATTAATGCTATTAATAATAAAAAAGATTATAACCTCACCCCAACCCTCGAAAGGTTTTCAAATGAGCGTCTGTAAAATTTCAAACCAATAGGACTGGTTTATAACGAGGGTGCATTCATGGTATTTATACCTTCCAGAGCACCGCAATCGTTTTCGTAGTTCCGCTGGCTACAATGACTACAGACTCGTTTTTACAGTGTTACCCTCGACTTGATGTTAAACATTCATAGATACCGAGTTGATACGAAAGTTGAAAGTTCGTACTTCTAGTTTTTCTCGCTGATGTTCATGTATATTTAACACCAAGTCGGAGCAAAGACTAGAAGCTCTGGGGGCTTTTGACATACAACAGTATGTTAAGAAAATTGGGCGACCGTCCATGCAAGATCACGTGATATTCACGTGCATGGTTTGCGATCTGCTTGTGTGCTTATTCTTTTGTTTTTGATAATACGGGGATACGCAGTGGCAAAGAGGCGATCATTGACTTCAAGGTATCGCAAGTTCCGTCACAATTAACATGTTTTAAAAAATACGAAATGAAATAAAAGAAAATAAATGGCTGGAAACTAAAGTCCTGTCAAAACGTTTTTCAGTGTGCAACTTGTCTCGCAACGACGTTTCTAGCCAAGTTGCACTAACCGTTGCAGCGTGTAAGGGGAAGTTGATCGAGCTAACTGGTTGTGAAATGAGTGCACAAAGCTGCTTTGTTTTATGTTTGTAACTAAGTGAACTTGATTTAATAAGTTTTAGTTAAATCTTTATTTTCTGAACTCAGAAACAGTCAACCAATATCGCAGCTTGTGTGTTAGATTTTGAAGTATGCATGTAATAGTTTTCATCGGTCATTCAGAGTTTTGTGATCATTTGTCATTTTGTCACGTAGAGATAAAACTGCTTGTGTACATCCGTTGAGTGCAGTTGTAACACCTCTCTGTCAGATACGATTTGTTCTCCATCCAGAGATTAAAAGACTTTTAACCATCAACAGAATCCTCGTCTTATTTACACAACACATTCACTTCCAGCTCGGTTACATGTTGAACGAACCGTGACTGTGCACAGTGTTTGTTTTATGGCTGAAACGTTTCTACTGGTCATAACTGTTGTTATGTGTTTAAGTACCTTTGTGTTTTATGCACTGTCAAGGCCAACAACAAAAAAGACTGAGATAAAATTTAACATAAAAGAATTTCAAAACCAGTTTGCTCTATTAACTATGGCTGTAACATGCCCTGAATTTGATAAAATCATTGCAAAACAAGCTACTGCGATCGTTGCAGGAAAATGGAAAGAATTATACTTGGCGCAGTCGATGCAGCAACGTGTCTCGCAAAGATGTTGTCATTTCTGCGCATGCCACTACCTCCTTTTGTAACTTTAATGACACCTTGCTTTGCGAGACAAGTTGGTGAGAAATTGTAGCGTGCAATAAGATCTTAAGGGAACGCTACTAGTAACAAAACGGAGCTAAAATGGAGTTGAGGAAACAATAAGATTCTCAGTATAGAAATTCAGATACAAGGACTGGGTTTCAGCTCTGCTAAATAGGAAAACCCAACCCGGTTTTTCAGCAAGGATAAACGCTTGTTAATTTAATCAATACTGTTGAAAAAATTAGTATCGGAGGAAAGTACATTAAAAAATCATATTATATGAAACTCCGATTGGAAGGCCCGCGTTATTGTAGAGCGATATAATGATATTATAAATTCATCCGTGTGAATAAACGGCCGCTGCTTAAAATACTTTTTATGAGAGAGAAGAAAGGACAGAGGTACATTGCAGAGATAATATTTTCGTTTTCTAATTCACACGTAATACCAAAATGAAGGAGTTAGCAAATACGAACCAACATCGCTGAGCCTCTTCAGTGCACGCATGCTGTTGTGCACTCAAACTCCATTTTCTCCTTAGATGTGCGCGCGCAATTTTTTTCCGCCATAGAGTCTGTGCTAGGCCTCATTTACCATAATCCCATCCGTGCGCGCGCTCTTTTTTGCCTGCGAGTCAGTGCGCGCGCTCATTGACCACCATCCAATCCCTGCGCGCGCTCTTTTATGCTATCAAGACCATGAGCGTGCGCGCGCTCTTTTTTGCAATTGAGTCCGTGCGCGCTCTTATTGACCACCATCCAATCCCTGCGCGCGCTGTTTTATGCATGCTATCAAGACAGTGAGCGTGCGCGCGCTCATTGACCACTATCCAATTCCTGCGCGCGCCCTTTTTTGCTATTAAGACAATGAGCGTGCGTGCACTTTTCTTCCGCTATCGAATTTGTGATCGTTTTCATTTACGACCATCAAATCCCTGCGAAGGGTCTTTTTCGCATTTAAATCTGTGCGCACCCTCCTCTATCCATTTGCGCGCCCTTTTTTCACCATCGCGTGTGAGACCGCGCTCCTTTGTCACAATCCAAACCACGCGCGCGCTACTTCTTCGCCATCGAGTTTATAGGTTCACCTCTTTTTCATCATCAAAAAGCGCGCGCACACATTTTTCGTCATCACGCAAGCACGTACCTGACTACGTTCCTTTTCCACAATCCTCGAATGTCTTCGCCACCGTGCGCGCGCACTCTTTTTGCCGTGAGATCCGTGTGCTTCTTCTTTTGCGTAAGCAACATTTTTGGGATTGAAACGAAGCATATCGAGGTCCTTCTAGAATTATTTAGAATTATTTGATATCAGTTGAAGCACACTCTTCCCAAAGGGTCAGATGTGGGCAATAGATGGCGTCTTAACCCTCTAGTTTCGGATAGTGTGCCATTTCATAAAAGCTTTGTTGACTAACTTTGACTACACGAAAACTCTCATAGGCTGTTTGATGTTAACTAATGCTTCATACACGTTGAACTTCCTCCTTCAGACTACAAAATAATTCAGTTGCTACTACTACAACAACTTCTGCTACTCCTACTCCTACTACTACTACTACTACTACTACTACTA
>JAOEJI010466280.1:0-16379 GCA_025448255.1 Umimayanthus chanpuru
ATCCAAGAAGTTTACAACTTTTTTGTTTGCTTCTACAGTGATTCTCAGGTTGTTTTGGCGGAAGATCTTACAGATGTATATATATATATAGGAAAAAATAAGCAAAGCTGCTAAGCGAAGTATGTAGAAAAATTCAGTTTGATTTATTATTTATAAGGGTTATGAAGCCGATCATTAAACAATGAAAAATCTGAGGCAAAACCAATCTGTTGGATATCTAGCGAGAAAATTATTTAGCGGTTTCCATTTTTCTTCGTACATGTTGTTTTAATAAGTGCCTGGTTTTCGAAAAATGCGTGTTGTTTTAATAATTATAAATATCTTCGAAAATCTGGTTCTTTTCCTGCTAATTTGTTTGTGGGTATGTGACTTCTAGCGAGCCGAGTGCTTAAGCTACCTTGCGGTGTTTCATAATTACTTTTCAGACCCAAAGCAGTCAGCTTGTCTATACTTTTTGTTTCAGGGAGGATCTTATATTTCATAAGCCAGTTTTCCAGAATTTTCCAAAATCTTTGTACTATTCTGCAACTCCAAAAAAAATGTAACAATGTTTGCCTTTTAACTTCACATAAACTACAGTTATTTATGTTCTTAATTCCGATTTTATGTAAAAAACTGTTGGTTGCTATTCGTCTATGCAGCAGCTTAAATTGAAAATTCCTTAACGAGTCAACTTGTCTTATCACTACATCTACTGCCATTTCGTTGTTCTTCAACCTGTTTTCCATGTCAAGTATACTTTCGAAAGTTGGCCGCGTATTTTCACTACAAATTTCCTCCAGTAGTTGCCACGATTTGAACGGATACTTGTATTCTAGCATTCTAAAATCTTCTGAAACTCGTCCATTTTGTTCTTCAGCTTTTGAGCTGCAACATTCTCGCTTTTGCAGACAGCATCGTTTACTTCTTCTACAACAGATTTGGTTTCTTCACGTTCTTCATCCACGGCTGCTACAGTATGCTACAACTGGAATAGCGGCACCTCCACTCAGAAAAATTGCTAAACCCGCTACACCTAAACCCATGGTACATGTACATGCACAAAAGCTACCAGCAGAAATTCCTGAACCCCATTTTCTTTTTGCGTTACCAGTTGTGTGGAATGATTCTACTTTCTTAATCAAACGATCAGATTGCTGCCTTGTTATTTGCCTTCTCTTTCCAATACTCCATAAGATTCCAGGTGTCCAATAATTCTGTTGCACGCTTGGGAAGACTTGCTCGGTCTCGCGCTGCGCAAAAGAAGGTTAAGCCAATGTTTAGTACTTAACTTTAATGAGTGCAGTTGTGCAGTCCGATTTACAGATAACCTTCATTATTACACACCAAACCAGCAAAATGTGCCTTTCAAACGCTCTGATTGGCTCGAAATATCCTGCATAAGCATATCTACGCCGTTAACAAGAAAGGGGTCTCATGCAGAAAACAAGGCGTCTGATGGACAATAGTAGTGCTTCTTTTCAAAGGTTCTTAATTCAGTTGTCTTTCATTGCAGTTGGTTAAGAAAGCCACATTTCTGTGGATCAAGTGGCAGTGTATTCAATCAATGTCAAGGGAATACTCAGATATTTGTTGGGGGGGGAGCATGCGCATAAGCCAAAATTTCGAGATATCGTTTTTTTCAATGAAAAAAACTCTTTTTTTCAGTGAAAAAAAAACTGCCTACGGCATTTCGCTCGGTTCAATTTCTCGCGTCTTTCATTAGCTTTTATTTTGAAATACTGTCCTATCTTGCATGTGGTGAAAATATAATCAAACTAGCATCTAAAAATAGCGTGAAATAGGGCGAAAAATCAACTAGTAATTTTTAGTCTCTCTGACATGCTTCAGGAGACCCTTTTCCTGTTAACGCGCTACATATACAAACTCGATGACGTTGATATTTCAAGAAATCTGATTGGTTCGCTATCCCTGGCTAATGGACAATGTCCACCTCCCGGGAGGTAGAAAATTTTCGACAGTTTTTTGTTTCATTTTCAACGCTACAGCTTATAAACTCCAAAGAAAACTGTCGAGCTAGTGGCGAAAGTGATTTTTTGTTGCTATTGTCACGCGCTCGAGAGTGTGTGTACCTCAAGCCAATTTCTTTACAAAACAGAAATATGCAATTTTATTAACTGGTTTTGGTTTAAAGTAAGGGTCTCTTTACATGGAGGTGGGTGACTCCGGGTAGGTGAGGTAACCCGGCGAAGTGGGGTAACCCGCCTTTTTTTAGGTAATCTCTCTTTTTACGGTGGTCACGTTTACATGAGAGGTGAGGTACATGACCGAGGAGGGTGATTTTATTTTTTACGCCCACTTCGTGATGCAGATTGTCACGACTCATTTAATATTCGTAAAGTAATACCATAAGGGGTAATTGGGTCAGGGTTACTTGGGAAAAAGGGCAAATTAAGAACTAAGCCCGCAAAAAATCCAAACAAAATAGTTTCTCGCTGTTATCAACATTGCAAGTATTTTCGCAAGTAGTGTGTCACAAATTTCGAAATTTCTGAGGAAGAAAACTTGTCACGCGATAGCATCGAACACGCTTACCCCGTGGTGGCAGCGTCACCCGGGGATCTTCATGATTGCAGGTAAAGGCTGGCTAGTTTTTAACCACGGGTAGGCCGAGCTTACCTCACCAACCTGCGGTCCCCAACCACCATGTAACAGGCCCTAAAAAACTAACCCCGTCAGTGATGAAGCCAAGCGATAAACCTCGCCGCAGCCTCATCGGGAACGGTCATACGTAAAAACTTGCGAAAAGGCGCGACTTTCTTGAAAGTCTAGAGAAAAGTGTCCCCGCAAAAACTTTAATGCATTAGCTTCCTATAAATGCCACTTCTTGCATTTTTAGAGTACATCTACAGATTCACCGTTTCTGATAAAAACAGCGACTTTTTTAAATGAAAGTAAACTAAATTGAATATAAAATAGCGCTTCAGCCTAAAACAAAAGAATCCAGCTCAAAAACGAGCAAAACACTTTCGCCTGTTTCTTGAAGGACTTACAATACTGAGACACTACTTACGGTAAGTGTGGAATACGCGGCAAGGCGCCTCGTGATGCCAAACAATGGTGCAACGAGTCATTTGAGTCAAACTGCTACCGCATTTGCCTGAGCCTCTCATGGAGTTCATCCCTGTGACGTCACCAAAAACAAACTGGCAGTTAATGACCGCGCACACGGAGAGAGAAAGAAGCCTAGTAACTAGGCAAACAGTCAACTATAAACCATTGCGTCACGTCGAGCTGAACAAACAGTATGTCTTTCTAAAATAAAATCAATTTATGTTGAAGTCATCTTCCCATCAGGGACACTTTCCATTTCCAATACTCTTTAGATAAATTTTAACAGTTCATTGCCACAAAACATTTCATTTCGAGGGGAAAACTGATATATGATGTTTCCTGTCAAATCTTTCTGTAAGAGGAGTTCGCTAAACAACCGTATATGATCATTGGTAGACAGTTGCAGTGGCAATAGTCAAGAAGCTCTTTTAAATTTTCGAATCAAAACTGCCCAAAAAATAAGTTTCAACTTTGAAAACAAGATATGATACGCTTCATATTAATAGCAAAATCATCTCTAAAACCCATATACCAGTTGGGTTGTGGGACGGATGAAAACAGCCCGAAAACTTCGTTTCTTTGATAGCCTGAGTTTTTGTATCAAAGAAACGTGTTTTAAGACCATTTATAGCAGATCCAAGTGCTCATGACATTGCATTAGGATGTGCAGTTAGATTGCTGTTTTTTAAAATGCTCTTCGAGTCCTGTGAGCTCCGCTTAATGCTGGACAATTTTAACACCTGCAGTCCTCTCAAAATGGCCTAAACGTGATGCTATACTGCATTAGCGGAGCCAGTTTATAATGGCATATCTGATTTTAGTTCCTCTAGACCTTTCATCTGACAAAGTTTGAAAGATTTTTAGTTTTTAAAATTCCCGACTTAGTTGATAATTACTGACAGGCGCTCTTAAAGACAATCACCAGATTTACTCAGTTGCCATCATAAACATTTCAAAGTTCTAACAAATGAAACATGTGCCCTAAAAGTGATTTATCTATTATTGCATTCATATCCCAATTGTTATTATAATATTGGTTGTGCATTTGTTATATACCTTGGCCGGCAGAAAGCAACATAAATATTAAAAAAGGTCTTTAAAACAAAGTTGTACATGCCCAACACTATAGACAACGTTGCACAAATGACAATAAAGTTCTTCGCATTTCCTCAGCCTCGGGTATGTTCTTAGCATGTTCTTAAACTTTGGGGCTTTTGTTAACCTCACGTTCTTACAAAAGAAAGGTTCTTATAGGCAAGGGTCCAGTGTGCAAAACTGAACTAAATAGAACAAATTCTTAAAAATCATAAATTACATACAAACTTGCGAGACAGTGCCACAACATTATTTCTGATCACCATGCGAAGTAACATGATATCACGTCACACCTTCCGTTAATTTTGTGGGCTTTTGTGCTGCTCATCTTTGGTCTAAAAGTACAAGCTCAAGCCGCAGTTTTACAAGCTTCCAAATAGCCAAGATAAAAGAAAAGTGAGCCGTGTAGAAAAGAGAAGTAATTCTTTTCATGGATTTTTTTTTATTTTGTTGTCGAAATTGCAAATTGGAACCAATATTTCTCAATAACTGGCCAGAATATTTTCAAGGCCAAATTAGTTTCAAAAACTTCATAAGTTTTTTCTTTAATCTTGACTATTTTAAAAGCTTGTAAAACTGTGGCTTATAAACTTCTACTTGCGGGTCAAAGAGGGGCAGTACCGAAAAACGCGCCAAAAGAACGGGCGGTGTGACGTCATATCACGTGACTTCACATAAGTGATTGCAAATAATCTTGTGGCACTATCTCGTGAATTTGGACCAAGATAACGTGATGTCTGATTTTTAAGATTTTTGTTTCAATTTAATTCAGTTTTCATACTGGACCCATTAATCTACCCGAGGAGATGTGAGATGCACTAAAATAGAGATTTTTGTGATTTACTTTGGAAAACTGATAAAAAAAAGTCTTGTGAAAAAGGAAAATGAACACAAATATTCGAGGCCTTTTTTAAGCTTAAACTAAGCAATTGCAATTGTTCTGCCAGTTCTTAAAACTTGGACTATTGTGCTACGAAAACGTATAATCTCCCAATTTCATAAATTCCTATTGGTAGAAACAGTACTCCTAAACTGGCAAAATATTCTAATGTTCTGTTCTCAAAGACTAATACCAGTTCGCTTCTACAATGCAGGATAAGTAGGTCAACAAAGTTTTCTTCAAGCAACCGTTTTAGTTAACTCACTCACTCATTAATTAACCACTCAAAATATTAGGTGAATGCACATTGCTTATTGCATTACAGTTATTTAACGTTGCAGTCCCACCAAGTTTTAAGTCTGGTGAAGGTAAAAGATTCATTTCGTCTACTGTATTTATGCAAACTGGAAAAACTATTTTTGGCCTACCTTTATCTTATATTATTTATATATATTCTATCTATATCTATATCTTATCTATCTTTATCTTAACTGAAGATAGTGCAAACCATGCCAACTTTCTACTCAAAACACGAAATTGGTTAATTAATTGACGCGAACATGCAGTCGGGATTGCCGTGGAAAGCGATATCAATTAGGTTTATGAAAATGATATGAATTAAAATAACTTGGTTTTAAAAGCCTTAAAACTAAGTTTTTATTCAAATTTTATTTAGTAATTTTATAAAACCCTGTTAAGATAACCTACCTGAGCGTTCTTTTCCTTTCAGGTAAAGGGTACAGAGGGCTATATCCTCCTCAAGTCCTATAAAACACACGTCCAAAGCTTGCGATAAATGTTTCGACTATTATAAATATTATAGAGGTGTTACCGTTTAGGATATCTATTTCTTTTAAATATGCTTCAAAAATACTGATATGTGTATACGAGAGCTATTTGTTTCTCCGGCTTAGATAGTTAAACACCAAAAAGGCTGGTTTTAAACAGAGTAAAAAAAATGGACTTAAATCTAAAACGCAACAAGCTCCGTAGTTCAGCAGTCCTATAATGAGGTACCGTTTTGTTAGAGAGGCGTCAGCTGGTTAAAAGTGTTTACCTTCCGTTTCAGAATCATCAGAGACATCTTCATCACTGTCGTCAATGTTACCAGTACAATTTCTCTTTTCTTCTCTGCGAGTCCGAAGATCTTCCTCCCACCTGCACTTGGAATATTTCACAGCATGAATGATCCTCACATCTTCGTGTTTACCAGGCTGTACTCTTTTGGGCATCCTTATGTTTGGCCAGCACCAGTGACTAAATGCCTTGAGCTCTGCCAACTCGTTCACACTTTGCGGGCTCTCTACTTCTTTTTCGGTGTCCCTAACATACTGAAGAAGGGCACGTTGCATATATCCCTTATCGACGTTTGGGCGTCCCTCGTTAAATTCTGGAATTGCTGGTTTCCACTTTAACTGCTCTAAAACAACCTTAAGTAAAGAAATGGATCAATGACATATTGGAAAATAAGAGCAGTTGGTATGTATGTGTCTGATTCTAAAACAGATTATGTGTCGTCCAAATGCAATGAAACATGGCCTTTTAATTTCAAGCATGCCCAATCTGAATGAACAAACACCCCAAATAAAATTGAACCCTTTTTAATGAACTTAGGGCGCGTTCGATTGACTGTATTCCGGAATAGGAATAAACAGAATAAAAATTTTGTTCAATCTTATTGGTCACAATTCCTGCCAAGTTAGGAGAACAGCACAACTGAGTTATATCTCTCGCCCCAGTCATTTCTTTTAACTGGATACCTGATTGTTCTGCGAATCAGAAGAGAATTTTGAAATGTTATTCTTATTTCGGAATAGACGGAATAGGGCCAATCGAACACACCCTTAATAAGACTAAGCTTACTGAGTGTTATCTGTTGTAAAAAGAACAATCAGTAAGAAATAACTATATGATAACAACGTTTTCACCATCAGTTCGGCTACTTAAGAGAACAAAAATATAAAGTGACTTTTCGGAGAAAATCCCCTGCCAAGAGTTGCCTTGTTTTCGTTAACTGCTGTGTTTAATATTGGTAACTGCCAATATTGACGTAGGACGTCTAGCAACAAGATGGACAATTACCTTCTCTGCGAAAAAAACAGAATGGTAGAACTCTTGAATGCCAGTTTTTCGATTGTGATCATCTGCAGGGATCTTTGTAATTTTGACAGGATCAATCGTAGCAGTCAAGAGGTGAATAAACGGCGAACAAAAGTTGAAGAACTCCTTCTTGCCAAAAACGACAACTTCTAAAATAAAGAAAAATCCATTGGAAAGGCGATTAGCGATAGTGGAAGTTGACACTGTTGATATGCTAAGATTCTAAACAGATAAACAAATGTTTGTTTTAGAATTTTAACTTTTTGGCTGCTGCTAAATGAAGGCCATAGTAGCAGCCGAAAATTTAAAATTTTTAACAAATCTATTCACTATTGTCAAAAAAATTATCATCATCATCTTCTTCTTCTTCTTCTTCCAATTTAATCCACCTCCGTCTCTACAGACGATTCGTGTGGATATGCTAGTGCAAGGTGCTGGTGTGATTATATAAATATTTTATGTATACATTGGTGTAATGGTGAATAGAATAAATTACAGGTAAAAATTCAATGGCAAATAATAGTCAAAAAAGTGTCTTTAGTCACGGTGTAGGTGGGCCCAGAGCTTGTTCTTAAATTGTTCGATAGTTGGGGTTCTGACAATGGTGTCAGGTAAAATGTTCCAGTTTCTTATAGTTCTTAGTAGAACGATAACAAACTGGAACATCTCGTTTAATAATTTTAGAAGATCCGTTTCAGCATCCATTTTGTTTGAAAGAAAAAATTATATTTTGGAAAATAATTTAAGCCACTACACGACAACTTTTACAGCAGCAACTACCTGAGAAGGTTGCACTGAACAAATTAACAAGAAGACATGCTATGAAAGGAAGTTTAGCTCCACCCCTTTCACCTCCCGGACACTGTTTGTAAAGCGCCTTTGACTAGACTTTTACACAATTTTATGAATATGAACGCTATATAAGTTTAAAATCATTATTATTATTACTACTACTACTACTATTATTATATTATTATTATTATTATTATTAACACACTTAACAAAGAAATTATATCGCCAAAGGTATTTGCTGCGACATGCATTTAAACACTTTCAAAAACTAACCTTCATTTTCAGTGTAGTCTGAGTTAAAGTCTGGCTTGTTGTTATTCTTCTTTCCTGCTCTGTAGACTGTATGTAAAAAATTAATTACATTTAAAAAAAGGAAATAGTAGAGTCCACACCACGTCCACGTAGCAAAATAAATCATAATTAACAGTGCTCGTTCAGGTTATCCCTACCATGATATTTTTAGGTGGTTCCTCTGGATAATATGTTGAATCCAAATTCAGAGCAGAAAAAAGTTACGATTGAAATTTTGTAATGATATAACTTGAAATACCACATTAAAGACCTAGGCTTATGTAAGTTCGTAAGGGCTTTTGGATGGGATTGTAGGAGGGGCTTATATATCCGGCGGGGTCATTAAGCGGTACAAGAAAGTGTTTTGGAACAAGCAGACATTATCAGAAGAAATTACAACTTACTTTCCATGACATGAAGTATGATTACTATTATTGTTCCGAAACTCCTGCTTCCGCTGGCAAATTATGTTGTTGATCCCACCACTTCTTCAATGATTCCTTCTAATGTTCTTTCTCTCCGGTTGATTACAGACTCTTTCCTGACTTCCACGTATTAGTAGTAGCTTGATCAAATCTCTGTAAACTTCCAAGTACTTTTTCTTTTCACCTCAAACTCCTGTACATGCCATATAGTGGGAAATAGAGAGAAAATTCAGTTATTACAGAATGGGAGTCCTAAATGAACGTCGTCTAATTTGTAGGAAAAGCAAAGACTTAACAAAGAAGGATTTCATTATAGAAGGGGCATAAAGACCTTCGCAACCGCTGTTATTACAGGTATCATTCAGTTTGCGCGTGTATCGAATTTGTCCACGCTATCGCTTGTCGCGAGTTAAGCTCTTTTGTTATGAATCGTGAACAATTTAAAGCCCTGTCTACACGGCAGAAACTAAAAAACTAACCCGAGATAGTTTTTGTCGTGTGAACACTGCTCTGGTTCGACCAGGGTTAAATCTAACACACCTCCAGAGGTATTTTCAAACCGGGTCGAACCCGGGTTAGTTTAGAAAAGTGTCGTGTAAACACAAACCTTGATCAAACCCGGGTTAGTTTTGATTTGCACGTGCGCACTCGTACGTACACCTATCATGCGTGTGAATGCTAACCCGGGCTCGCCCAAGGTTTATGTTTACACACGTTTTGGCATTTGTCAGAGTGAACAAATTCGAGTTTGTGCAGCGAAAACAGGGCCTAACATCATTTTTGATCACTGTTACTTATACTCCACAAACTACGAGGAAAGACTGAAAAGTTTCTATATAATCGTCTCAGAATTAAGGATCGTCTCTGTCGCAGAACTTTTTGTCACGCCATCGCGACGCAAAGATAGAAAACGGTTCTATCGGGACGATCGAGTTGCTTCTGACGTAAGGATCGTTTGAAACAGTTGCAAGGGATATTCCATATGATTGTCCCGATCGCTTGACAAAAAATTCTGCAACAGAGACGATCCTTACGTCAGCGACGATTATATGGAAACCAGGCTTTAGTTGATCTCTTCATAATACGGTATTTCAGTTAGTGCTGCCTTTGCTTCAAATGCCGCATAAAATGCTGTGTTTGCAAGTATCAATGTGTAGTTCCCAAATAAAATCGACATATAAATTTAACTGAGCCGATATCTAAGGATCTGCCACCAACATTTAATGAGCAGCAGCTACTTGAAAGTAAAAAATTGAGATTAGTTTTGTCAGCCAAAACTTTTTGCACCGCTTTCTGTTTTAAAAGTTGAAGTACATAACTTGCCAACTTTGAGTGCAACCGGCAGAATTACTAAAAACAGTTAGATGTCAATACTTATAATTTGAGTTTGTCTGTATCTTAAAAAACAAAACATCTTCCAGCCACATTTCAAACATTTTATAGCTTACCGAATGAAGAAGCAGATTTGCAGTTTTATTAGAAGTTTTTTTTTATCATTATTGCTGGTGGAGCGTTATAAGTGAAGGTAGCAAACGAAAAATTAATTTTTACTTCCGTTTCCCTTCGTTTTCCATATTTGGTTGGTTAGTGCTTTTTCCAGCGATTTTTACTTCCGTTTTCCACTGGTGCCATGCGCCAGGCAGGATGCCAGACGTCTTCTATAGTTCCGTTAGCGTGTGTTTTTGGTCCAATCATATGCCGGTTTCGTAAGCTCGAAAGCACGCGTTTCCGGCCACCTCATCACATGCATGTTTCTGTGTCATGTCAGGTTGTCTCGCATGTTAATGCTGTATCAAAGCGATTTTGGAGAAAAAGTACAGAAAAGATCTTGGTTCGCTCTTTCTGATCTGATCTTTTTGGGAACAAAAAAAAGATTTTGTTCTATCTTAAGGACAGAGCAGGTCGTTTTGCACGCCAGTCGCTCTTTAGCTATTTTCCTGACGACAAAGCCAGGCCAGAAAAACCAGGTATGAAACATGAATTATTCGATATAAAATTCAGTGCAAGGAAGCATTCATCAAGGATTGGAAACTTTTTCCAAGCCTTCGAGAGGAAAGCAGTGTGCATTCGTGGCTTTGTCTGCTTTATTTCATTACGAAAACGTTCCTGTTCACTCGTGGACAAAATCAGTTGTTGATCAAATACTCAATCATATTCGCATGCACTTTCAAACATTTTAGTATCCGATGCCGATACTTTGCATTTTACGAACTTGCCGATGGTGGCAAATTCTTTTTTGGTTCTAAATTTACGGCGAGATACGGAGTCAGGTGCGGGATTGCGGAAAATGCAAATAACCCTATCCCAACCCGCACTTTGGTGCGGCGATGGCAGCACTGCGCTTCTCATTGAGGACGACTAGTTCTATTTTACGCTGAGACACTGATGACTATTTTAAAACATGAAAACAGTGCAGGTGACTGTTCCGCAACAATTTATTGACAAAGTCTAGCTATATATCCATAACTTGTTCAAAAGCCGTAGATTTTCTTAATATCAAAAGGTTTATCTGCTACTGCGGAACCTCTACACCCCGCTGAAACGGAAAAAGGAATATCAGAAATCTTTTTCTAGTTTTTATTTAACACTAAAAAATAATATTTTTGAAGTAGTCCCACTTCAATGAAGCACCAGGAGAAATAAAAATTTCTTACAGAGTCACGGTCTTTCGATTTAGTTCCTCTGCTGGTTAAAGGTGACCAGTTTTATTGATATCGAAAAGTAACAACACTCACACAGCCAGAATTGCAACAACCAACTTTGCGAAATCTCTTTGTTTCATAGACATTTCATTAAGTCACGGCCATTTAACCAAATTCCTCTAGTGCTTCAAGTTATAACACTTTTGTTCCAATCGAGTTCCCAGTTTTAAAAGCACCAAGAAAAATAAACATTTCTTAAAGAATCACATTCTTTCGTCCAAGTCCCCGGTTACTTCAAGGAACCAATTTTGTTGAATGAACTTGGGTAAAAACACTCGGAATGCTTCAGAATATACAAATGTTTTTGTTCCCAGTGGTACCCTAGGAAAAAAACAGATCAGACAAAGTCATGGTCTTTCGTGGCCGAATTCCTCTGCTGCTTCAGTGAGGCTAGTTATATCGATGTTTGGAAGAAAAAAAACCGTTTAAAACGTTAAAACTAATTTTCTAGTACTGATGCATGACAACATTTACTCCCACTGAGTTCGATATTGAACAAATTTTAAACTGTTTGCTAACATCGATCTGTCATACAGGATTTCATATATACATACATATACATACATTTACCGTACTCACTTACAGACACATTGACTGGGCTGCAGATCAATTCTTTGAGTACTCTGAAGTGCCCGTGAAACCAGAAGAGAAGCTTGTGTCGGAATCAGTTCACAAGATGAAGATCCCACCATCGTTTTCAACCATGTTTCTTTTGTCTTTGAACAGTGTTCAATGCATTATACTGGATGGCGTGTCCGTGTGGAACGCTTTTAATTCCATAAATTAGTCATCTTGTAAGTTTTCACTGCCCTTTGTGAATCCAAATTGAATATGGATTCAGTTTTTGTCAACATCAAAGAATTCGCAGAAAAGTTCTTTATTATTTTTCTTTGAATTACAATTGAACGAATGGATCTCCGCGTCTTTAATTTCAACTGAATACAAATAAGCTAACCAAAACTCAAATTTAGCAACAAAGCAAGTTAAAATCTTTAATAACTTAAGGAATTCGAAAAGATTAAAAAATGCAACAGCAGAAACGGTACGATATCTACAACTGAAAGGTTTCACCATTTGTTTTTAGTCGAAAGTTGGACTCACCAATACTCATTTTGAAGCTTATTCACCAGCTGCCAGTGTAACATCTGTGACTTAATTAATTATTAAAAATGATATTGTTATGATTGTGATTAACTTGAATGTATAATTATGGTTAATTCACCCGAAGGTCTTGAAAACTCTGCATGATTTGGTGATTTGCAAATTGAAATTGAAATTGAAGAATTCACTGACAATAACACGATAATTTTTATGCAAATATTAAAGTAACATATAAGTGTGAAAATAATAATGAATGATGACGAGCTACTACGTTTTCTTTAAACCTTGACTGACAAATAGCTCCTACGAAAATTGTTAAAAACCTTTGTTGTTCCTGAAATAGAGAATATTTCGGATTTCTTACATGCGATAAGTATATAGTTGGCAGAGTATTCAGTTTCACTCGCGCCTGCAACTATTAAAAACAACCATCAGGTAGAGCAAATGAAAAAACGCGGGTATTTAACTAGCAAACAGACAGTGTTTTCTAAAGTTTCTATGTGATTTATCTTTCAACAACTGTATATTCATTATTCCATTACGCTTGTAGGACAACTTTACTGAGATACGTTGGAAAAGATTACATTAAATATTCAACATTTTACAAGCTGCTTTTTCAGTTAACGCGTTACAACAGAAACAATTAATATTATAGTGTCCCTCTGTGATTAATCTAGATGACCAAGCCTTGCCTGGATGTATAAAACAAACTTAAGCCTGTCATAAAAAAAATTTGGCATTATCTCATGGATTGCTTTTGGTTATTTACCGGTTCGCGTCTGTGTATTTTTACAAGGAAAACCGTTCACAAGTCACAGGATAAGAACTTTAAAACTAAAAATTGAATTGTACTTAATCAAAATAGCACCGTGTAAAATTGCTTCATTTTTTTTTAAATGGGTGTGAATTTTTTTCCTGGAAACTTCAGCTTTGCACTCCTGTAGCTAACCAATCGAGACGATTTGTTTGTGCGTACAATTTCTCAGTTGCCCAAAAAGCATATTCAGAACGTTTTACCGCACAAAACTTCTCATGCAACCGAGTCACTGAACATTTAATTCATATTTGTTCATTACGCTTGGCAAATGTTTTCATTCACTTAACTTGTTGGTTAGAAGTGCATTGAAGTATTATAATGTCCATTTCAATCACGATAAAACGATGATCTTAAAACTGATCCCTGTCTATCAAACAGTCAATGTATTTTTGTTTTCTATTTTCTATTTCTTTTAGTAATGTAAAAAGTGGTTTAACATCCAAATACGTTACCTACTTTGTCGGTTACGACTAGTATTATTTTAAAATACAACTACAGTAACAGTTTCGTTCGCGCTAACGGTAGAACAACCGAAGTAGTATTTTAAAAGCAATCGTTGCTGATATTATTGCGTCAGAGTTTATTATCAGTGAAAAACTTAACCGTAAAATCCGAGTCACGTCAGCAACAAACTGACTACAGCAAACTAAAAAATATATGTGAATGTCTAATTACCTGGCCCCGGTTGCTCGAAAGCTGGTTAGCGTTAACCAATGGTTAAATTTTTAACCCGCGATTGGGTTTACTCCTTAAAGAATGATTTGGGCTGTCATTTCGGGTTTACTTAATTGCGTTTCCTTGGAGTGTACTACAATAATACTTTAGAATGACCGGGCGTGTTTCTAGAGAAAGGAATCTTAGTTGTAAGTTTCGCCTAACCATTGGTTAAATTTAACACACTTTCGAGCAACGGGGCCCAGAGCTACTCTTGACAAGTATTCATGAAATCATCAGCATAAATGGTCTTGAATGATTTCAAACCAAACTTTTACTACATTATAGCCATGAATGAAAATAAATATAAATTTTGGTAGCAATGGTATCGAATTCATACTCAAGAGTATCCGACAAATATGAGAGCAAAAAATGTGACAAATACACAATACTCAGAACAAACTCCTTGCAATTCCATCAACAAATTGTAGTCTATTTCAGTCTTTTGCACAAACTCGATATCCATAGAAGAGCACATTGGAAAAATAAAATGTTAGAAATATTGAACAGCAGTCATTTATCGTAGATCTAATTAAAATCTAGTTTGACACAAAGGCAATTCATTTTCAACTGTTTTTATGCCCAAGGTATGTATGATCAGTATCTCTGAGTGACGAATCTTGCTGAAATGGAAGACTGAATCAACTGAGAAGTTGAAACCGTGCGGGTAATTACTTCAAGCTACCACGATTCCCTTGTTTTACAATTCATCTGTTCTTATTTTTCCTTATTCCAATGCCTGTAACATTATAAGTTAGAAGGCTTTTTAAACGAGCGTATAGACGTAGCAAACAGATTTGGCCACCATAATGAGCCCATCATAGTTCATCGGGAATCACTATCATTTCAACACTAAATTTCATAATGACTGTCATCTATAGTTCTAATGGATTAGTATAGCGCAGAAAAGGAATAATGGGTACTTACTGTACCAGTTGTTTCAAGTTCGTGCTTTCTTCCATCAATAAAGTCAGTTTACGTCCAAATAGGTATAACCATTTTTCATGGAAAAACCGATCGATGTCTTCAGTGACTCGCTTTAAATATATATGTTGTTTGCCGAGACATCAGCTTGACAACAAAACCACAGGTAGACCACGACAATTTACTTTTCTTTCTTTAAGAGCACTATTCGGCTTTACAGTTTAGATTTTTTGCAAGTAATTTTTGCCTTAACATTCATTTACCACACATCAGGTTTTAATTTCTTGCAAGTATAAAACAATAAGGCTGATCTATATTCCTTGTATTAGTGGTAGTGTTCGTGGTAAACATTGTAATATAACACCATATTATAACACTTCATTACTATATATTAAACATTCGGCTAAATCGAATCTACTTTTTTTTTCTGGTAGAAGCAGAATGCGTCAACCAACTGAGAGCATATAATTTTTTTGGCACAGAGAATAGTGGAAAAAACTCATAATAAAAACCTAATAAATAAAACTATCAGCAAAAAAAAATTCTTAAATTGACCAGATTTGACTATCAACTTTCGTGGTCAGCCTGTGGAGAATAGTCGTGCGAAGACTCATGATGGAATTGACGGCAGAATTATTAGAGCTAAACAATTTCACTGAAAGTGGTGTATCAGAGAAACAGTTTTCACTGAACTACGAAAACAGAACTCCTAAGGCCTTACTAAGATTAGGAAATGCTGAAGGTCCTAAAATTGAACGTAGTCTAAAAAGAGATGGTGACTTTAGGATCACAACGGAAGGTGTAAAACAAATTATAGATTCGCCCAGATCAAACGGTATGGTATTTTTTCTTTATCTTCAATTTTAGAAATTTGGATGACTATCGGTTAACATAACTTTGATATAAGTGGAAGTTCAGTCTCTAGTCTTTGGCTGAAATGCCAAGCAAGTTCCAGTGTCACACTTTCAGCTGAAAAGACGCATAAAGCAGTCTTAATTATAAACATTTCATGTTGTTATGATGTTGCTAACAGTTCCGTTAGCAACTTTTGACTTTAGAGCACCCAACTGAACAAAATATTCATCTTTAAATAATGTCGATAGATAATAGCATCGCTGCACGTCTTTCTGGAAAAAGCACGTTTATGGGTTGTTTTTGGTTTTATATACTCTGAGAAAATATTGACAAGACTGGTACAAATGTCAAGGAAGCAAAATGAAAGGTTGTACTTCGTTTCTCAAAAAATTAAGGTGTTTGGCAACTGGTTTTTGCTTAATATGTTAGGAAAGTATGTACGTTTTCAGTTGCTTATAGTTTTACGGCAGAGAATAGTAAAAAACTATTAATATCACCGTTTTAAAAATGGCGATATCATGCATTTAAAGGTTTATGGGTGATCCACTGATTATTGTTCCAATTGTTATTAACGCAAAAGTCGTATTTGGGCGTTCTTTAACATCACATAACTTGACGAATTTTCCGAT
>JAOEJI010467390.1:0-16370 GCA_025448255.1 Umimayanthus chanpuru
GATTCAATATTGGGGGGGGGGGGAGCACAAGACACTTTTTCTTACTAACTCTTTATAATTTTAAAAATATTGGGGGGGAGGGCATGTGCCCCCCGGCCCCCCTGCTCTGCGGTCCATGAGCCAGTGGAAGATTGTGATTACAAATGGTGTTTGCATCAACAGATGGTAGGTAATGATAATATTTTCGTGTTTAATGCGAACTGTGTCGATGCGTTTCAATGGGCTGTTCAGTCACTGAAGTCAGTTGTTAGGTCACGAGTCGTTCTATACTGTATTTAAAAGGAAAATATAGGATTGACGTTAAGGGAGGGGGAGGGGTTCAGCTCTTGCGTTAACAAATTGATTTTCCGATGACCCCTTAGTGCATAATTGTTCACTGTTGAATTTCTGGACACCTTTTCTTAAATGTCCTACCCTAGATGTCGCAGCAAACAAGAACGAAGAAATGGAGATGGATCGGCAAAACAACACAAACAGGCAAGCATTGTTTTGAAACCACCAAGGAAAACAACAGCATGGGAAACAAAAAACAAATGGAGAAGATCATCTGAACAGGAACTACGAACAAGCAACAAGAGTTAGAAGAACGTCAATCAGATGGCACAGGACCGCAAAAAGTGGAGAAAGCTTGTAGATATCCTATGCCTCACAGAGGGGCCACAGGGACAGAGAGACAGTGTATATGTTTAAGAATATTTCATTTCTAGTGAGCAGGAAGAGCTGACCACTGGGCATGTTCTTGCACTTCTGCAGATGGCATTTTTCTTGGCAGATTAGCCCTTTCCCCATGCTTTATTTCAACCCAAATTCCATGTTAAATCCTGACCCTCATTACCCCAATATACCCATCCTTGGGACCTAAATGAGAGTCCCAACACTTAAACCTGGAATACATACTTGTATGACAGTAGGTTGATTGATGCCAAGGCTGTCTAAGGCAGTGACAACATCGTCTTCTAATCCCATTGCTTGAAATGAATAGACCCTCTGTTTATAGTCCAGATCTCTATCAGGGATGAAGGCAGGATTCTGAAAAAGAATATAAATTACTGTGCAGTCCTTATTTTTCATGGTGTTAAGTGTTTTGAGTATAAATTAAATAAACATGTGTATCCATTCCCCTACTTCTCCTGCCACGCTGTCATAAACAACCCCTTTACCCCCTGGCACAATGCAAACCACTGACCAGAGGAATTCAACAATACCGGACCTAGACAAACAGTAACAACAAAAGTTATCCATGCATGCATTTGCCTCTCTTCTGCTACATCGATAACAATACCCCCCCTGACACAGTGCAAATTATAGCTGCCTGGTTTGTTAATTAATACAATACCCAACCTCTCTATAATTTACAAATATTAATACAAAAATTATCCATTATATGTAACTTATCCTCTTCTGCTGCATCAATAACAATCTCCCTGCTCCACCCCCACCCCATGGCATAATGTCAACCTAGTGGAGTAACACCTGACCTAGCTATAAACAGTAACCAAGAAAGCTCTTCAATTACTCACCCCTCCCGTTGCATCAATAACAATCTCCTTGGCCCCTCTGCTGACACTTGGTTCAACCTCTTTAACTTTACTAACAACTGGTGATTTTCTTCCTCTCTCTTGTCTCTGATCCATAGCAATTACTGGTTTCCTTACCATTTTAAGTTTACTACCACCTTGCTTGGGAGGAAGATTCTGTCAAAAAAGAGAGACCCCGTCAGGTTTCTCTTCCAGGTTGTATTCTGCACAGTCACGAATGCAAACATTCAATAGCAATATTCTCAAAGAAAAAGCTTATTGGTAAAGTTCTAAGTTTTTGGAATTTTCCGTGTTTCAATAAGTTTCTTTAACTTCTGGATCTATAGAGATATGAAGCATATTCTTGCAAAAGGGTCATTATATATTAGCAGTTAACTCTTTCAACCCCACCCAGTATGTAAATTCTCCTTTAAAGTTATCCACACAAGATAAGTTGTTTGGTAATGAGAATAAAACAATCATACACAGAAAAAGATGAAATACAAAATTCTCCCAACCTGTTTACAAGGAAACTATGGATACAGTTTAGAAACAATGGAAAGCTCTATTTTCAAGACCTCGAATAGTTCTCTGGGCCCCAATGACAATGAACTCCAATTTCAGTCACTTACTGATGCTATAGGCCAGCAATGGATATTCATAAAGAGTTGCTCTGTTCATGAAATTATGCAATTTGGCTCCATTTAGAAAAAATTAAATATTAGCAAAAAGCATTCATCTTTCCAATATTTTATATATTTTAAGAAAAACATTCCACAATAATATTATTGATGGAATTATGATCAAACTGTTTATCATTAAGTCAAATTATATTGTCTAATTCTAATTTAACTTAATACAAGTACTGTAAATGTTCCTGGATGGCTATGTCTAATTTTCAAGATTTTCCATGTTGCAGAGTGACAAATTTTGTATTTTAGGCCCATACATGTATTTGATATAATTAAATTAAATGATTTTCCAGCTTTTCTCTGAATTATGAACCATGCAAATCCTGGTTTAAAAATATTATGTACACCTGAGGGATTTTGTACTGTATTCTATGGCAATACATGTATCTTACCTGTTGTCTTGGCCTGGTACTTTGGACTGCCTTCACTCCAGCAACCCTGGCTATATAGCACACCTTAAGACAGGACAAACAAGCCTGACAGGGGTAGGGTAAGTAACTCAGAAGAATTAGTAACTACACATATCAGTGTACTCATTGAAAGATTATTCTTATAACTGACAACTACAGCAAAACAATCAAAGACAGAGTGCACACGGTCTTCTGGCTGACAGTCACAATCTAATCCCTGGAGTAGAAATTTAATATTGAAACAAACTGTATGTACAGAGAAAACAGATGATATCATATATTTAAACTTGGTGTAAAAGTCTCTTTGTGGAAGGTCTTTGGAAATATTATTTTATTTCATTTAAAAACTTCTATCCTGCTCATAAGAAAAAAACATTTATAAGCAAAAACAAAACACATACAGTCAAAAGCTACAAAAATGTTGAATGGATGATGGGCTGGTGAATGGAATCACAGTCCTGGTACTTAGGGCCAGTCCCTAATAAAAATCAAAACATTATTTGGTATTAACACTGACAGATCAAACAGGAAAAAAATTAGAAAAGTTCTACAATCATCGTACATCAAAAAAATCCCAAAAGAGACTGTCAGTCGATCTTCAGTGTGTGTGTGTGTGTGTGTGTGTGCGGAGTGAGGGAGGGGGAGAATCAAAAACTGCACACTAAGCTTTGCAAGCGTTTCAATTTCAATCAGTGATGATAAACTAACAGGGGCTTGAAGGGTATTAAAGCATGGTCAATTTCTTGACTATCTGTTTCTTTTCTTATTCTAGATGAAATAAATATCTGATACACGTATCACTTCACACAAAAGAAAATAAATTAAAAAATATACCAAGTACATTGTTTATAGACATTGGCAGTAGTGTGCACTCATGACAGCAAAAGAGAGCGATGCACCCACAGGGTGTGATGTCCAGTGACACCAGTTACATTACCATGACACAGAACCTTGGGGGAGGGGGGTCCTTATAGTTAAAGGTGGGGGAGATCATCGATGTTTTAAGCAGTTGAAATTATTAGCAATTTAGTATTTTTAATGCCAGGTCTTTTAGGCAATTTAAGTTCTTGAAAGTATATTCTAAAATTGTTTTTCTTAGGGATAAAAGGGCTCCTAAAAGGGTAGTGCAGTCACTAGGTAAGGAATTTTTAGGCCATTTTTCAGGCTACAGCTACATCATTCACCAATATGTGATAGTTATCATGACAGTGATGGCAGTATGATTCAATGCTGTTACAGCACTTGTAGCACATTTGTGGAACACAGCTGTAGTACTGTTACAACAGTTTGTTACATTGCAGCATGGTCGACTTCAACCACCATTCCACTGGTGAGCACAGTTACTACATGCACTGTCAGTTGCTATCACTGCACCACCATTCTGCACTCTCTATCACTGTATGTACTGGTCAGCACTGTTCACACTTATGGCCACTACTATTAGATTGCTCCTATATATACAGAGTTCTGTTTTCGTCAACACTTTCCTGGTCACAACTAGCTTCAACATAGTAATTAGTAGTGCTTGAACCACAGGCGAATGGTACAAAAAGATACTGCATGAACTGTTTTTACCAATACACATACCAAATCATTTTTATTATCAAACCCCAATATTTGGTTTAGTATACATTTACTTCACTCACATACACATGCATGAACAAAAACTAGCAAGTGTAATTATTTTAAGTATAATTTTTTGTAAACTATGCAGCCATGTTCCAGAGTCTGTACATACAGTATGGTAGAATTTTTGCAAGCCTGAGAAGTCACATACTAAAGTTTCTCTTTTACAACTTTAAGTGATGTCACTGTATACACAGTATCTGTTCTGTGGCTAAGGTCTACAGACTAGTCAGGGTCTGGAAGGGGGCCTACTGATCCCGCATGAACTTCCCACTCCTTGTTTACGAGAATCCTGCATCTCACTTTCTTTTCATATCTGATCACTATCCCACATCCCATGCTCAATTTTGGTGAATCCCACTTCCCAGGAGGAGTCAAATCCCGAATCCCACAATGTTTCTTGATAGTGAAATCCCGGATCTCAAAAATTCCTTTCCAGACCCTAGCAAGTGTGTATCTATGCAGAAAAAATATTGCTACTACAGGGTTGTCAAAACAAGCTGGCAAATGTGAGCAAATTTCAATACTTACTATAATTTATGTGACCCTCAACCATATGCAAAAGTGTGTTAGAAGGTCTTTTGAGCATAGTTACCAAAAGACATCATCTTTTTTCAAAAAATAAAACACCCAAAAAATTCCATCTATTTTACTATTATTATTATTATTAATAGTAAAATAGATGGAATTTTTTGGGTGTTTTATTTAAAATGCCGGCTAAAACATGTTTTTGAAAGTGATTCAAGAAAAGTTTGCAGACTGCAAGTCAGAGTTGGTTTTCCATCCACCTACTTTCTGAGTTGAACCAATCCTCTAATTCAAAACATACAACAACCTAACAATGAAAAATAATACTAGAGGCCCATAAAAAGATCTCCGTCCATCTGTCTGTCTGTCTGTCTGTCTTAAGATCTAACAATATAACGTCATTGTATTAATAAAAAAACCTATGAAGTTAGTGGATAGTAACCATAACTGAACAATGGAATTATCGCTTATTAGCTAGGCTAGATATTATGATTTATCTAGTCTCAAACACAAAATCTATTACTTTATAAATTTAAACTAATAAATGAGCTATAAATGATCTAACATAATAGATATAGATTAAGTACACATTTCTCTGAATAACTGTGCACATAAAGACTCTATGAGCTAAATTACAACAAATATAACCTGTCTGAATGTCCAAGATATAAAAAACTTTGCTTTTCTAGCATCACAGCTCAACATGCAAAGAGACATTTCCATTGATAAAACATAATTATATTAATTTTGATGAATCTTTATATTATATATAAATATGAAAAACGACTAATGGCAGCATAGCTTCTAATCAGTACTTTCAAAAACCTTTTCTGGTTTTATGGATACTACCAACTGAAAATGAAATTTAAAATTAATTCAAACAGTCCGGTAAAAATCCTTGTTTCTGTGACAACACCTGTGCTAGCTGACTGGCTTCTGTGAGATTCAAACTGACTGAAGTTGAATTATAATTATTTAATTGTGAATTGCTGGCCAGTCCTCAGCTCAAAACTTGCAATTTGATGCTCATGCAGTTCTCTACTGGACCTTGATTAATTGTCTGTTCTTCACTTGCATGTCTTTCAACCGAATCCTTGTGAGTTTTGGTGTTTTCTCGGGTAAACTTTGCTCGAGCATTCTTGAACCAAATCTTGATGGAATAGTCATCAAGGGGTCTCTTATTCCCCCTCCCTTCTCGTGAGTTGAGAATGTTTGTGTATTGGTGTATGGTGGTACTGTCAGGGCTGTTGTTGGTTTGAAACCAAGACTTCAACAATGGGAGTTCGGTTACAGGGTCAAATGAGGTCCTGTACCGGGGCCCCCTGTCTGTCCCTCCCCGAAATCCTGTAGGGCGGTGTCGGCGTGGAACCACAGGTAAATTTACAGTAGCTGTGGGACTTGACGGGTATGGCCTTGATGGCTGAGGGAAGTACTGGATAGTCTTTGGTTGAACTGGAGATTCTGTTTTTAGTATCTTTGGTGGCTCCAGAAGGGATTTCTGCTGTGCCTTGAAATCGACAAGCCACACCTTCAAAGCTCTGTGTTTCTCGACACTGATGCAGGAAACATGCTTGTCATGTTGGATCTGGGACAGCAAGCCCTAATGAATAATATAACATATAGAAAGAAGTTAGATTTTGTCCAAGTAACAGTAGTTTAACACAGAATAATACAAGACTACATGTACATTGTCAGGTACAATTACAGCATGGCCAGATCTATGCTTTGTAATTACAGTAGATTGAATGATCTACAGTAAAAAACTTTATTTAAGTGTACACTGTAAATGTGTAAAACATGAACCAGTTTCCAAGATGTGCACTGGAGATTGGATGTCAATGAAACATGTACATGTATGTACAAGATGATGGCCAGTTTTATGCTTATGACCTGACCACTATTGATTTTGAAAAACATATAACAATTCTTAATATAGTCTAATATATGAAGGAGAGAGAAAAAAGAAGTTCCTAGAAATTTTTTTATGACTCCACATAAATATTATACATTCAAGTACATGCATATATATATATGCATATTATATTTAGTATTTGCCAAACAAGTAGATAGTACTTTTCGCACGTTCTGATTCGACCATAAAAAGTAGATATCCACCGCTATCTACTTTTTAGCATTTATGCGTGAAGGTACGTGCGCTTTTTTTCAGAAACAAGGCATTTTTCACTATTTTAGAGCATTTAAAACTGAAATTCTCCATATCTATTCACTGATCTGGCAAATACTATAACAATTATCCCCCTCAGTGTCAGTGACCAGCCCTGATATTTACCTTGCCGCTTCGCAGCTCAGTAAATATCCACCGCTAGTCACCTCCACTTCGGGGGATAATTGTATAATATATGATATAAAAGAATTATATATATATGTATTGTTAATACAGAGGCTAAAGTTTGTTTCAAAAAGGTTTAAGAGCCTTCTGTTTCCAAACAATTATATGTCAGACATTGAATCTGATTTTAATTAATAATTATGTGGCCCAGCTCTGAGTTATGTGATAATCAGACATTTGTGACATCAGTATACATACATATGTGGTAAATGGAAACACTACAGTGACTGCAGTTGAAGTCACTTGTAGTAAAAAATAATTATATTTGAATTGAGTGTTAGGCTTTGATCAAGTTCTCAATTCTTCTAACTTATAATTATGATTTATCTGTACTTACAACCTGTGGAAACATCTAACTTTTCATACATAACTTCTTGCCATTCACACTGTAATTGGTTTGTACACCTACACATGAAGGAAGCATTTCTTCTACATGTACAAGGTTTTTGACAAAATGGCTTTCTAAAATAAATTATTTAGTGCTTAAGTCAAAACAGTATCTTGCTACACAAATACACTGTACACGTATGTACAGTATACTGTCTTGTATATTAACAAACTGCCCACTAATAAATGTTACTTAATTCAATTGGTAAAAATGCATTTTTGCTGACCTTTGAGAATGGACAGTTGGCTGCCGCTAGCTCTGACAATGAGTATCTCGTCATCAGCAGTTTCAGCTCCTCTCTCACACCACTCTCCAGTTCTCCAGGTTCTATGTTATCTGCTGAATCACTGCCAGCAGCTGAGTGTGATCCACTGCAAGGTAAATGTACATTACATGTACAAGTCTCTACTAATATTAATGATAATTACAATAAAAAATATAAATAATTCAAAACGTTTTGAAAATTAATTCTTAAGTCTAGAGTTACAAGAAGAAAGATAACACCCCAAAATTCTAGTCTTTTCTGACAAACAAATAAAATAATTTAAAAAGTAATTGTATGGGTTTTTGATCACTTATTTCTTACAGTGTTTTAAGTTGGACCTTTTCCTGAATGTAAATGCATTCAAAAAAATCTGAGTTACTGATGGGAAATCAAACCCACGGCCTTCTGATTGCTATCAGATGACCAGCACTCTACACAATAAGGACCCGAGTCATTTGTCAGGTTCTTGTAGATGGTGTATTCCTACTCGGCAATCATCCTACAACTGGCTTGCTCAGTATGTTCATTAAGTGGTAATTGTATAATTTATGTGAATGATCATGTGCACAGTGATGATTCACCCATTCAGTTATGGGACATATGCCAAATGGGAACATGCCATTCGACCAACAGTATTGACAACCAAGAAAGTGTTCAAATGCATCCATTTGACCAGGTCTTAAGATATGTAAAATAATTCATGATTGTATAATTTATACCTTAAAATATTTTTAAATTCTGAGATAGTCAAGCTATTGTACTTCATATACATTTAACATAGACCTACTGTACAAAGTCATGTACTAAATTAAACCAATGTTGCCCAAAGCATTCATACTGAGATTAATAATAATATTCACACTAAATATTAAGCACTTCCCAGGGGTACAAAATACATTAAGGTTACTGTTCAGTTTGAAACTGAAGGAAATGGCCAAAATGAGATTGTTAGCCATATGGATAGATTAGAGGTAAAGCTTTAAAATAGCAAAAAAATATTGTGATATCTCATATACACAACGAAATTTTGAAACAGGAAAATTTCACCGGAAGTGGGCTTGAGGGGAAGCCAAAACTTTTAAAAGCTTTTTTCTCGAGACTATTTTTATGTCAAAACTGTGAGACACTCAAAGTTCCAACTCGGGTGGTTTTTTGTCCACTGATTTGAAATTTGGCAGTTTTACAGCTAAATAACTGAAGTTGAAAACCGTGTCAGCGTTTTTTGAAATTTTAAAAACTTTTCAAGTTATCACAATAAAACTCTGCCACTTTCGAATACAAAAGTGCTATTTCGGGGTTTTGGCTGTAAAATACAAACAAAGTGGCCTTTCAAAAAACGCTGACATGGTTGTGGACTATGAATAGTGTAAAATATGAAAATGTAATAACTGGTGCCATCAAGTGCAACACGTCCGACTTGGAACTCCGGAAAGGGAAAACAAAGGTCAGAAAACAAGGCGTTCGTTCTCTTTATTTATTTGAAATTGCTAAATAAAAATTAAACAGTGATTTAGATAATTTAATAAGCTTTTCAGTGATATATAGGTTTATAGAGTTACATAACAAAATAAGAGAGATATGCTCCATTAACCAGAAACACTGCTCAAACTGAACAGTAACCTTTATAAAATAATATTGGACTTTTAGTCTGCCATTTCAATTTCTGAACTGCCAAGACTTAAACACAGTAGAAATCATCAAGTGAATGTTTGTTGAAAAGTGTAAACCCCTGCTGTTTCACTTTTTGTTTGGCAGTCCAAACAATATTTTTGACCTACCATTTCAAAAGTTTAGCCTGCATTTGGCAGGATGCTATTTTGAACCCTGACTTTCATTTTAGTCTAAATTATAGTTCCAGATCACTCCTACATGACTGAGAATAAATAAATCTAATGACACGCATATTATATTATGAATGCAGACTGCCTATTTTATGCCAACCAATCCATGTTAATCCACCAAATCATTCCAAAGGTCTGCACGCACATCACTTATAGTTGTAGCAACTACAAGACAGTATATAAGTCTTGCTTCCCTCATAGTTTATGTTGTTTGTATCTTAAGTACAACTCTTACATGCAAAAGAATACCTGATTCTATAGATCTTTTTATTGCAATTTCTTCATGATTGTTTAGGACCACATGTCTGGGCAGATTAGTCATGAAAAGAAAAATTTGAAAACGGAAATCTGGCAAGATATTAACATGGATTAGGGAGATTAAAAAAGATTAGCACTGATCTCAACAAAATCCGCTTAAGTAAACACATTTCAGACAAGCAAGCCAAGTCTACTGCATAGCAGTCAGTAATCCAAACAAATGAACATAAAGCCAATATTTACCTTTCTGCTCCTCCAGCTGATTAAAACTATTGTACACATCATGGATGAAAGAAATTATTTCACTGCAGGAACTGTTACAGACTGCAGTTTGGATACGTTATATAGCCACACACACATATAATTATGTATTGCTACAATATTATTGAATGCATAAATTATGTATTACTTTATAATAAATTAGATTTAATCTGCACATACATGTTATTCATAAAGAAAAATCTTATGAAAAATCTCGAGCGTGAGAATTAGACTGCATTCTCACTGTCTCTTTCTCTTTCTTTGTCTTTTCTTCATTCTATATTCTGACCCTTTGATTTTTATTTTGTAAACATAAAAGCCACCTTTTCTCTGCTGCTAAGGCTAGTTTAGATTCACAAGTGGTAAATGTATGTTGACATACACATATAGTTTTGCAGCCACTTTTTAAAATTGTTATAACTATAATTATAATTGTACTAGTTTAAACTATTTAGCATAGAAGAGCTAATGATAATAAACTATTATTAATATAATTATTATTACTACTAATATTAATACTAAGTACTACTACTCCAGACTCTAAAGCCTCACACATTTTGAGTTAGTCTTATGTAGTTATGTTAAATCTTAAAAATGTTAAACTCATTTGGCTGAAATCACACAAATCACCAAGCATATGGCTAAGTCCAACTCGATGCTGATGCACTGGAGTTCAACAGTGATGCTACAGGAATGCCAATGATAACTTACCAGTATGGCTTGCCAGCAATAAGAAATGTCAGCCTTGTGTTTGATAGCATGTCGCCAAAAGCATCCAGGAGTGTTATGTTGGGATCTTCAACAAGATCTCCAAGAAACACAAATTTCCAGCAGGGCCTGATCTTCACAAACACTTAAATAAAAAAGATAAAAAAGTGATGAATAAAAAATGATGTACATGTATACTTGTATGCCATTCCATTTTTTTTTTTACTTTTTCTGACAAAAAAAAGAACAAGATGTAAAATACAGTATCAAAAAATGTACAATAGCTATTTCCTTTGAGGACATTCTAATTTTATTTTTCATTTTAAATTTAATGTCAACATCACATTATACACTCAGTAAACATGGTATAATCATATTTAGCAATAATGTGTGATTCGGCAGAAGCCTTGCTACTGGATAATTGTACATGATACTATATAATATATAGTTAACATTATTTTGTATAAAAAAATCATTTCACATAGTTTTTACATATTAGAAAATTAAATCTAAGTTATAACAGTATTCATAGGGTGGATATAAGGAATAAGAGAATAAAATTTGATTAATAATTTTTATTGGCATGTGGTGAAAAACGTACATACATGTAGTATTTACTATTAGTAAATAATTTATAATTTTTATAAATATCTATTTATATTTTTATATTTATTTTTTTTAATTTATAAGTTTTATTGGCATGTGGTGAAAGACGTACATACATGTAGTATTTACTATTAGTAAGTTCTGATCACTTGCACTATTTCTATCCCTGATTGAGTTGATATTCACAACTCAAAAGGAAATCTAAACAAAGTAATAGGCTTTACCACAAGTATGGGAATTATTACAGCATGCAGGTTACCATGAATGGACTTAAATTTACATTCAGGCACAACTATGAAAAACATATAAAGAGAGGGTCATTTACTGATACCATACTAACAAAAATAAACAGAAATCAAGATAAAACGAATAAGTAAATAAAACCCACAAAAGCTATGTTGAAAATGGTCCAAGAACGATAGAGCCTCAAACCACAGGGCTGGATGAAACCACAGAGGTTCAAAGTCTTAAGATCAAATATGAGGGATATCGAATGGTCATTGCGAGCACGCAAGCAGTGTGCTTATTTTTGTGAGCACAAGCAGTTGTCAATTTTTTTTCTTGTGAGCAGTGAGCACTTAAGAAAATACAGAAGGCGAGAGAATCCGAGCATGCGAGCACTTGTAAAAATTTGGCGAGCACAAGCAAGCAAGCACTCGATCATGTAATTTTTGCAAGCAATTTGAGCAAAGGCCTAATTTGTGAGCACTTTTAAATTGAATGGAACCATTCGATACCCCTAATATGCAGAAAAAAATCATGATATGAGAATTGTTCCAAACCACAACAATGTGAAACAAAGAATCAAAAAATCCTACTACATATATAGTATAGAGGGCTCCTCTGTTTAGAATGCAGAAGTTAGCACTTTGTAAACCTATGTTTACTTAAAATCCTTCCAGTGTATAAAACCTACATGTATACAGATGTTGTGGATGGTAGTAGCTTAGTATATACTGGTCACAAATAGAAATACATGTACAATCAATCGGTTCCTTAAATTATATTGGAAGAAAGAAAGGTTTTTACCCCACTGCTTCAATACATTTAATTAATAATGATTAATCATAATTATACAGTTTACAAAAAAACATCAGCTTTTTCTCTATAACTACACATAAAGCTGAGAGCAATGATTACTAAAGTTAGAATTATTGTGACATTGTGAAGTTCTCAACTAAGTGAAACACAGCACAGTCCAAGAATAGGAAGAAGAACTATTGTAACAACAAATATTTGGTACTTACATTCTGAGTTTTCTATTGAACATCGCTGCATTTCTTGCTTTTGTAGATTCTCATACAAATAAAACACAACTCTCACAGTTTCATTAGCGGCAAGCTCATCTTTGATGTCACACAACTTGCAGTCGTATCCAAGAGGGACACTTTCAATCATCTTATTTGCAACCTCAACATCAACCATTACAAATGGTTCCTCGATAGGATGACTCACAGCAGCTATAAGAGTTTCTCTTTCACAATCTTTCTCCACGGAACATGGCGGTGGCACATGAACCACCATGATTTTGTTGCTGGCATCCTCGCTCACATCTGCCTCACTAGCACTGAGATTGTTAATGGCTGTCCACATAGGCCCATTTCTTTGCTGTGATTTTAAAGATTCTGATTCCATATATGGTTCGATAGAATGATCCTGTTCTCTAGTCTTCACAGTAGCAGTACCATTTGGAAGGGTATTTTCCATTAATTCGGTGGCTGAATTCATGTTGTATAACAGCACCAAAAGAGTTGAAACAATAGCTTGTTGCTCTTGGCAGTTTGTAAAACAACTTGAATATTACCAACTGAAGGTAGTTTGACTGATAGGCTAATAGTGGTAGTTTTGCTGTGATGATGGAAGACTTCAATAATTAACCAGCGCCTTTAAACTTTAAAGGCTTCTTTGAAGAAATCCAGTTTCCTTCCTTTCTTGTGCACGTAGATATGTGCTGATAAATCACACTGAACTAATGTAGTCCACGACAAGCTGTGCCATGTGCTGACAGCCAGGATCAAGCAAAGAATTGTTGAGATTTACTCTGACCAGTAATTCTATTAAAGAGTTTCAAGAAACTTTTGTTACTGTCTTTGCATTACTTGTTTAATGCATGTTGAAAAATAACGACAATCAGTGTATTTACTATTAATTTTTACCACTGGACTCTTTGAAGTTATCAAGAAACTAAATCCAACCTGTCAATTTTTTAGTGTTTCCACCGTATCACATATGAGATAAATCAGCTGGCTCTGCAAGTGGAAATCCCAAACTTGTGGATCCAATTTCAATGACTAAAATTCTTAGAATTTATTTTGTATAATCTGTCCGTTCTCCCAGCAAGAAATTCTATTCACACTGACAGTTCCAAAGCTGGATATGCAGATTTTGAAGATTACAAAACCACTTTAATAATGACATATAGTCCAGCATTCTATTGGTTCCTGGGGGATTTGAACCTGGGATTAACAGAAATCCGTTTATTTACACAACCACCTGGGATGACAGCAGCTGAGCTCACGGATTGCTAAGCCGGAAAATTTTAATAAACCTTTATCTCTAAACAGCCACTATCCGCTGGCGCTCAAATACATATGCCAAATTTTCATTCGTTGATGCTGTAAAATTATTCCAAAGCAGAGTCTTTCGTGTTGCTATACGCTGTCCTTTCGAAAAAGCAATCGAGTATAATCTTTAAGGCGATAAGCTTTCCGAAGCAACCGTTTTCAAGCATGCATGACTGAAACAAAAACAGAACTGCCGTGTCGACTTGAAGGTGTATTTTGCAATACAACTCACTCACCGTGAGCTGAATCAGTATTCACTGCGTGAGTTCGATCATCTTTCTACAATCCTATTTTGCATGTATTTGTTTTGTAGATATTTGAAAAAAAAAACTTAGCTTTGAAGACAACTGTACTTTGAATCTTTACCATACAAACGGAAGCTATAAGAAAGGATTATTAACCTACCATATGCCGAGAATTTCCACCAAACCTAAATCCTATACTTGTGGCCGCCATCTTGTTTTCGTTTTACCCACAAAACCCCGCAACCTTCAATCTTGAGCCCAATCTCCCCAAAGTAAGCTTTTTTCTTAAAAAATGATTTTTATTTTATCCTATTTTTGCCTTTGGCTTTGCAATCACGAGGACAGGAAAGAGATATCGCGCCTCTACTAAGACTTCCACCCTTGTGTATAATTTAATCTAAGCTGTTTTTCTACCCAGTCTCATTAACATCCTTGATTAAGTTTTAAGCCCCTTAATCTCTGTTCCAATTCAATACCTTACCGGAACTGCACGCAACAACTAAAGTTAGTTGTTTTGTCATAAGAAGTAAGACTCGTTCAAAATTTGTTGTGATTAGAAAGGAGATCTAGAATTTTTAAAAAAAAAGTTTTCAATATAGAAAAATACATTGCTTATATGTCTGATTTCAAAGGTGACGCGAAGATCATCGTTCAAACTGCAAACCAATAAACTTTGTTTTGTTTTCAATATCCTGAAAAGAGACTGACATTAATTTAAGTTATAAAAATTTTGTTTATACTAGTTACATTATGGTCTGGAATTGGGTATTGTTTTTGTTTTTTTTAAAAAAAGGAACCAGGGTTTGTACTCTTTTGAACTTTTGAAATTCCATGACTTTCCATGACCTTTCCCATGACTTTTATGTGTTTTCCATGACTTAGTTTTCACGAAGACTTATACCAACATATCTTGCTTTGGATCCTATGGGTTGTATTTAACAATTGAAATGGACAGTTAGGCAAGATTCAGAGCTATTTTTGAAAACATTTATTTGCACACTGGCTTCATTAACATAGCACTTTCAAGATAACTCCATTCTAAAAATCGAACATATGAAAGTGAGCCTGAAACGAAACTGTAATTGTGATGTCGTTCTCAAATCATGCTGTTGTCAACAATAATGCACTCTCATGCATTTTAACAATTCCTGACAAGTTATGTAAAACACTAGAACATCAGTAAAGCAGAGTGTCGAACCTACGGACTAACTGTAACCGTGACGACTTTAAAAACCGAAGGCGCGAGCCTCTAAGGGGGTCTGGGGCATGGTCCTCCAGAAAATTTTGAAATCTGAAATCCTTAAAATGCCATTACCAGCACTCTCAGGCCGATAGCAAAGTCAAAAAGGTTCCGAAAATTGATCGTTTTCTTCCTAACTTTGACACCAAAAAGCGTTGTTATTGCATGTAATATATTTTCATAATTAATAATTATTGCCACACCCCTTCTAATGCTCACAAAGTACGATATTACGATAGTTACCAACAAAGAACCAAAAAGTACAAAGTGCAGTTTCATCTTCTGTTCATTTACGCTCCACGTGTTTACAGCCAGTTCACTGGGAAATGGTCATTTGTGTCTCACAGCGTCAAAGTGTAAATGGATTGGCCAATTCGTAGCAAAATGATATGTTTGGTTTGGCAGTGCTGAAAAGCTAGTAAGGGCCGCCAATCGAACAGGCCCGCTTTGTTCTGTTATTTTGGATTGTATTCTTGCGTCGTTCATGATGACTGCAACTCGGAATTCGCCTAAATATCCAGGTTAAGCGGTTTGTTTATCTTATGTGATAATTTAACTAAAATATGTTTCTATGCTCATTTGCTTGTGAGAGCTGATATTCAAAATCGTGTTATTTGTGTCTCGACGATTCTCAAGCAAAATCAAGACAATCCCGCCCAAATCGGGTCCGTTGGACACTCTGGTTTAAAACAAGCTTGCTAACACGAAAACATTATACATTGTCTAGTTTTCTGATGCTATTGTTAATTTAGTCTAACGAAGCTTTTTTCTCCTTCACTGCATCCCTAAAGCCCGGTTTCCATATAATCGCTCCCGTCGCTACTATCGCTACTGTCGTCGAAAAACGTGTTTCAGCGACGGTAGCGATATA
>JAOEJI010468501.1:0-24791 GCA_025448255.1 Umimayanthus chanpuru
TAACTCCAAAAAATTTGTTAACAAATTTTACTTTTGATTTTGTCTATTTTACACCAAAAGCAATGAAAAACACAGGAAACCGATTTCATTTCATGGGCACTTTAAGCTAGCTTCAAGTGCACTTTGTACTTGGAGTTCAATTGGGATTCTAGTGTGAACTGGTCTAGTGGCTCAAGTGAACAAGTTTTCAAGACATCTTCTCAACACACAACCTCTAATGTTGGTCAAACAGATCAGAACATGTACAGCTGTGTAGAAAAAGGCTGACTTTCTAAAAGCACAACAAAATTAAGCACAAATGCAAACTGCTAATTACCCAAAACCCAAAAAGATTTTGGGAAGCTCAAATTACCTAACTTTGCATTTTGCTGGAATCACAATTACCTTTTGAAATATCTTGGTCATATAGCAATAATCTCTGCTGGCAGCACTTTGGTCTTAGTACAGTGTGCAGTGCTTTTTGTGTAAACATTTTGATTCACACTTTTTAAAGGTCAACCTTTGTGAAACAGCTGTACACTGGTACATATGGGCAGGGTGTGAATTAAGGGCATACAAAAAACAAATTAAAAGTATGACAAAATGTCAGATGTGTAGGCCAATAACTAAGCAGCCAACAAATTTCAAATAAGAATTTTATGGAAACATTCCAGGGCACAAAATAGCAGTAGGCCAAGTGCCAGATGGCAGGCCAAAAAGGGGAACTGGCACACAAAAAACACTTGGATGGCCAAATGAAACAGAAAATTGAAAGCCAAAATATTCTTGGATTGTCAAAACGAATTCTGATGGTACTCCAAATTTTTTTCTTACTTCATGCCCTGCATTCTTATCTCCCAAAGAAAAAATGGACCCATATATGCTCGTAGGCCAAACAAAATTCTTAATTCACACTGTGGTGGGTATACTATAGTTCAACCATCTGGACATTTCTAATTTACGTATATGGTAGAGTATGTAGTTGCCAGATAAAAAATTGTATTCCTAGATGTAAATCAAGTTCCCCACCTTTAACCTTGCAACTCTCTCCTGAACAGTGGCCATATCTTGTTTGATTTTGTTCAGCTTGTTGTGATAATTGTGCACTTGGGACAACTGTGAAAAAAGTAAGTTTACTTAGAAAATTTTAGTTTCAAGGCTACACTATAACTGATTTACAAATGAATGAAAACCCTTTACCAAAGTATTAGATGCAGGGAGTAGAAGAAGGATGACTGAGCACTAATGTCTATCAATGTGCTGCAATCGTAGTTTTGTTCTGAAAGCTTCCTAACACTCTCCACTCCCCTCCCCCTTGTTTGGACCCATGTGCAGAGCTATCAAGTTTGTCTGTTGTCCATCTGATGGTTGAATCTTTGTCTGTCTGCCCAACTCTTGTAGCCTTGCCCATCTAATGCTTGTCTCTCACTTTGACAGTCTAAATTCTATCCAGCTGTATCAACTCCTTAAATTTCTCTGTTTGGTCTATATGACTGACTGACTGGCATGTGCAGTCACACCATCGTTTTTGTATCGAACAGTCTGTCTGTTTGTTTCAATGTCCACCCATTTCTTATTACCATATTTACCCGTGTATAATGTGCACCCGTGTATAATGCGCACCCCTATTTTAGAGCCTGTTTTCAGAAAAAAAAAAGCGTTTCAACATCATTCTTGTCGAAAAATAATTTCAGACCTGCCAAGTCTCTTAACGAGAACCTAACCTGGGCAAATCATATTAATAACATCGGTCCATCATGTTACAAGACACTCGCTACTTTGTGCAAGATAAAAAATATGACCCCACAAGAAACCAAGAAGTCCCTAGCCCAAAGTCTTGTGCTCTCGAAACTGCATTTTGATGATACAGTAACATATCCCCTTCCCGCTTTCCTCCAGAAGAAAGTGCAACGGGTGCAGAACGCTGCAGCAAGCTTTGTCTTGAACAGATTCTGTTCGGAGAAGGATGTACTAGAAGTAGGCTGGCTCCCGACACTAGAGCGCACACAGTATAACATAATGAAACTGGTACATAAAGCTCTCTACAAAGACACATGGCCAAGCTCGCTTGCACTAATCAGGCACAACCCTGGTCGGGAGCTGCGATCCTCTCGGGCCACGACTCTTCAGATTCCCCTAGTAAAAGGAACATGGCAAGACTCTGCTGCAAACTTGTTTAATGGACTTCCTGAGACTGTGCGATCTTGTACAAATTTCTCATCCTTCAGTAAAGAAACTTACAGAATTATGCAAGCAAGGGCAAGCGAACGACTCACTAAATATTAACACTCTAGCCAAAGTTTTTTTTTATTATTCATCAATTACTTTTAGCACTTTTTTCATTGTATATTAGAATAGTTTTAGTGTATATTTATCTTAATAGTGTTTTTATATACTCGAATATTTTTTTAATATTTCTTAGTGTATTATTAGCTAGTACCATATCAAACTTGTGTTCTAGTTTTAATATTACTATCATGTCTTAGTTTAAAGAGTGCAGATGTAAAGCTACCATGTAGAGAAGCTGCAAATAAATCATTATTATTATTATTATTATTATTATTTTGTCTATCCAGAATAGATAATTTTAAATAAGCACTTCAGTGACTTATGATTAGTGAATTGTATCTTTAGGAATTCAAAATGGCGGCTCCTAGAGGTAAATATTGTGTTTTTGTGGTTTTTCTTTTATTTATAAGCACTTTCTAATTACATTTGCTAGGAAATGTCTCTAAAAGCTATTAAAACGCAAGTTAGCCTCAAAACAAGCTACTGAAAATATAATATAATACACTGTTAAATAGTAATTTAAACAAAGATCTTATTATGACGTCATGATGACGTCATGATGACGAAGAAACCTAAATACCAGAAGTGATAAAGAATCTGACCCTTCAGATAAACTTTCGCTTGGATATTTTTCAATTACCGCAACAAATCAGAAAGAAACACGGAATAAGTAAAACCTGACTAAAAATGCTATTCACTGACGTCATTATGACATCATCACCAATTAAGAAATAATTAGTAAAAAAATAAGTAGATCATGGGCCAATTTGTAATCCTACCAAGTTTCAAACTAATACACCTAATAATAAGGAAGTTACGGTGGGGGGCCGAATCGCCCCGCCCCCGGCCAACGTAGCGCCAAAAATTGCCAGGCCTGGATAGGTAAGGACCATTCAAACGGACGCAACAAGTCACAACATTGTTGCGTGTTGTTGGGGGTTTTCGGCCAACATTGTTGCGTCCGTTTGCATGGGCTTAAAAGTTTGACCGGTTTCAAACTATACGAAACAAGTGCCAACAAGTGCCAACATTGTTATGGTACCATGCAAACGGACACAACATGTTGGGCCCAACAATGTTGCGTGTAGTTGACCAACAATGTTGCGTTCGTTTGCATTAACCTTTAAAGCGCTGTCACACGATGAAACATTGCATGCAGCGTTGCATACAACGACAGAATTGCTTCGTGTGACAGGCTTTGCAGGTGTTGCATGCAACGTTTCCTGCAACTTTCCAAAAGTAGAAATTGATCCTACTTCTGCAACATTGCATATATCGTTGCAAATGGCTGTCACACTGATTGCAATGTTTGCACGCAGCGTTGCATGCAATCGTTTCATCGTGTGACGGAGCCTTTAGTATGATCAATGAAGTACTATGTCGATCTGATAATGACCATGTTAGCAAATGATGATTGGTTGTATTTGTCTTCCATTGTGCAGTCTGCTAATCTTTTGTTTGACTGGCGGAAAGTTAAAAAAAAAATAAGACTAGAAGTTCCTTTTCTAACATAAATAATCAGTGAAACTTACTCAAATGGTTACTACTTCAAAAGCTGTGTTAAGAACGATAGATGAAAGAGTAATATTCAAACTAAAACTTTACATGTGTTTACTTACAGATACTGTAATGACACTAAACCTGTAAATGCACCCTTTGCGATGACTGTAATATTGTTGTCCTGCAGCCATCTAAAAAAAATTGCATTTTCCTATAATTACAAATTATTTTGGTTATAAACCATTTGTTTACACATTCTACGACAATAAAGCACCCTGTTTTTAACGCCTTTGACTATTTCTCCTTCAGTTTTACAACTGCTCGAGTTTTAGCCCCTTTTGTAATAAGTCTCTTCGATTACAAGCTCCTACCGATATAAGTTCCTTTACCTGAGAGCCTCCAAGGTCATAAAGCCCTTGAGTTGCAAGCCACATTGGTTTAAGCTGTTTTGATGATATGCCTTTCCTTTCAAGCACCCTCGGATATCTGGCCCTTAGGTTATACTTCTCTTAGGAATACTTTTCCGTTATACGATGCCCTTGGTATAAGGCCTATCGTTTGTGCTTTATTAATACTCCTTTGTTGTCACTGTAGGTAATTACCTCTGTCAAAGCTGCTTGCATGCCAAATGGGCAGCTTTTGGATTAATCTTTGGAAAATCTTTGAAGGGTCAAATTGGCCCCATCACTTATCTACTTACATTATGCTTATAAAACTATAAGCTTACCAAGAATACATTACGAACATAAAAACGATAGCTTGACCATGTTTGCCGAGTTTACATTATAAATGAAAGAAATAAAAATCTGGTATGCATGAATTTCAAAGTGCTTAAACTTTAGAGGTGTTATCCCCTGGCTTGCTTTACGTTTGAAAAGTTCCTGAGACTGGTGCTGGTTATTGAAAAAATCCCCAAATGTTTATCAAACTAAATAATTAGCAGTTACCCAAAAGATAAATACTTGCTAGTTAAACAAGTCAAAACTAATTTATGGTAGCTAATTATGTTAAACGTGACGTCAGTGGATTTATTAAACCACCTACTTTTTATTTTTATGACGACATTAATGTGTGTATTTACTCAGAATTAATGTAATGATGGTGGAATAAACTTTGCAAAATTAGTGTACTGCTTTTTCAAGTGGAAATATACATGTCAACAAATCTGTGAATCGTAATTGGTTGCATTTGTTTTTTAAGTGTGCCAGACTGTTTATCTGCTATGTTTGTAAAATCCCCAAACTAAATTTTACACTAAGAAAATCAGCACTGAAAATGATAGTAATAGCTAACACTTTGAACTTCGTTATCAACCATAAATAAGAGAAACTAATTTGAATGACAAATAAATATTCCCGCGTAGACGTGTTACTTACAATACTTGTAACGAAGTTAATCCTGAAAAGGTGTCGTTAGGGATGGCTGTTATTTGATTTTCCTGCAGATACCTAGCAAAGAAACTCTTTCAGTTTTACGAGCAACTCACAAACAGTAATACATGTCGTTAATTCTTGTTTTGGGTTAACAGTTAACGTTGTTGTCGAGACAACTATCCTCGCCCAAAACCGTAAGAAAGTTTTCTTCTTGGCACTATTCTAGATACAAAACAAATAAATAAGAAGAGTTTGGGTAAAAAGTTAAACTAAGAAACGTTTCTTGTTAGAACTACTTGTGATAAGAGACTATTTTAAAGTGTCATCGAAACAGTTACAAAGCTCCTTGACTATAATTCCCTTTTGTTGTAAACCCCGAGACGTTCCCTCGGTTAATTCATGTATTGGGTTAACAGCTAACGTTGTTTCCGAGATAATTATCCACACCCAAAACCGTAAGGAAGTTTGAGATAACTGTTCACATCAAAAACTGTAAGGAATTGTTCTTCTTAGCGCTATCCCATATGAAAACTAAATAAATGAGAAGAGTTTGGGTAAAAACCCAAACTAAGAAACATATCTTGCAGAAACAACTTGTGATTAGAGACTACCTTAAAGTGCCATCGAAACCGTTACAAGACCTATTGGTTATAATCCCCTGTTGTTCTAAACCCCTAGAAGTTCCCTCGGATAGTAATAAATCCATCCTAACCATAAAACACTATAACCATAACACCAAACTTTAACCTTATCCTTAACACCTTTGATTCATTTAACTCCTACAATAGCTGTGTTTTTGCCTGAGATATGATCTCCGCAGTCAAACAAAGGCAACATCACACTGTCGCGGAATCCTTCGTTTGAACATCAGTGACAGCCGTTGACATTGTGTCCTTGCCCTCAGGGCCTGGTGACACAGTTAGAATAAAAACCGAAAGGAGACACAAGGGGTGTGTTAGCCGGTGAAGCAGAGCCGGCGCTCTTACGTAAACAAACCAGACAACGGGGCTGAGTATAGAGAAACAGACGCCTCCTCGAGTCAACGACTTAGGATCCCTCGGAAAGTGCAGCGCCAGACAGACCTTCATTTTTATCGGTGACATTTCCACAACGGCTAGTACCAGCTCACAAACAGCTTATTAAACATAATCGAACCGTTTGTTACAGGTAAAAAATGTTTGAACTTAATAAAACTCTTTTAATGTTTGTTGCAACAAATCTGAGATGTTTCACTTTTGTTTTATAGTTTGGAAAGTGACTCTTATGCTTTCACAGAACTAGTCCTGAGCATTTTGTTTATATTTCTTTAAAGACCAATAATGGACATATATTGCTATTTTAAGCCTTTGTTAACTTTATGAAGATAATATTATTTTCTACTAAGATTGTGTGCAGTGACTGTGTGAGTAGCAGTTGAGAGAATGAAACATGAGGTCAGTAAGTTAGCAGCTATGTTATTTTGTCTTGCAACGAATATATCGTCTTTGGCGATGTTGACCGCTAAACATGACATATAAAGCAAGATTTTAGGTTATATGATTTATATTACAACTAATTTCCAGTAAACAATTTACTGGTTTATTTATTTCTTTTGAACTGAATTAAATTTAAATGAAAGCTTCCGTGACCGTTTTTCAGACTAGTTGAGATAGTATTGATAAAAGCGAAGTTAACAGATTGACAGTAAATTACTTTGGGAGGCTTGGCAATTGATGAATAGCTAAGGATTTTAGTACAATTTTGTCACTAGAACCGAACATATCTTTATTTTTCTACTACTAAAATAACTTTTTCTTAAGCATTAGGACTTTACAACACTTTATATAATCTTCATCGTGAACAACTGAAATTTATGCACTTCATTTATATTTTTTTTGTTTACAAGAGATTCCCTTATTGCAACTCCAATTGTAATTGCCGCATTTATCTTTTAAACTCGAACGTCCCATCTGTCTTGATATTCATCGCTTAATCTAAACTATCCCAGACGAGTTTATCACACCATGTTTTTCCTCAAGATTTTCAATAGAGTTGCACATTATGGATCTAAACGGCTCTATTACGTAGCTCATAGCTGGAGCAGGACTGATCCAAAGGAGAACGAGGAAGCTAACATGTTGTAGCATAAAGAACCAGACACCCGTTTCTGAGAACATGCTGGAAGTTCGATATTTCCAACTTACACTCGAATTGCTCCTTTAGGAAGTTCTGGAATGGTGGTATAGCCTTGTCCAGGGCAATAAACTGTTTGGTCATTAGCGTTGGGACAAAGGCTCGCTCCATTTGTTACAGTAGCGGTCACAGCTATTACGACGAGCACCAACATGTTGGAAACTAAAGAAAAATTATAAAATTGTTTACAATGGAACTATCGTTTGACTTTATCTCGGGTAAGAAGATAATTTAGTTAGAATAGAGAGTTGCATGAGCCAAAAAAAAGCAATCTACAAGACAAAAGGTTTGACAAAAGTGAAAGAGAAGAAAATAACGAATACAAGAAGTTTTTCTACCCCATCCCAACGGACGAAATAGCTAGTCGCTTAATTTGAATAATTAATAAGATATTCCACATTTAGAGCTTTTCGGGTCAGTCTTTTCAGGGTACTGTCAGTTTTAACGTGAATATAGGAAAAAATCTTATGTTAACTTAACTGAAAACTTAAAAGAATAGAGTAGGGGAACATTAGGAGATGAAAATAAAAACTAAGAATCAGTGTATTGAAACTTTGAATGAGTGCTCTGTTTTCATTGCTGAAATTAATAAACCAAATTGAGTTTCCGTTTGTTGCAAATAGACTTAAATTAGTGTTGCGAAAACAGGGAAAATTCCATTTAGTGGATGTTTATGTAGTCATATCTTCTTTTATAAAGTTTCCATGCAGAAAAACAAGATTGTCTTAATCACATTCTATCAAGATTCGTGAGGCATCATAAGCGCTCTTAACAGAAATGGTCATATATTCTATAGAATCAAAAGCTTTTTTATATCAAGAAATCAAGCTATGTTAGGTGCATACATTTGTGTTTGGTGCAAAAGAAGCAAAGCACAAATAGCTTTGATTTAGTTGCAAATGACATTTACATAGCAGCTAAAATAGTTTAATTGCGTAACAACTTAAGAATACAATCGGTCAGATATATTTCTACTGTTCTCACCACATATATAGACCTTTTAAATAGCCTTATTTATTGCTCTTTGTAATGGACGGTGATATATTTCCCATTCCGCTTGTTATTGTGTTAGATGAAACTATATAATAGGTATTTTAAAGAAAGTCCTGGAGCTGCATTTTTTTTTAGATTTTGCAGGGTCACTTTTTTCTGTTGGTAAAAGTGTGGTGATCTCCTTGTCTTCGAAAGTCGGCTAGATTGGAAAGAATACCTTGATGCTGCTGCTAACAGCATTACTAGATATGTTCCAAATTTAGTGATTCAATTTGAATAGGAAACACCACCGTCCGAGAGGAATTAATGAAAAACACGAGGAGTGTTTGACGAAAGTGGTGTAATGCTACAAGTGAAAAGCCCAAAATAAACTTTGTTCATTCCTAACGTTAGTCAGAACGTTTTCTAAGAACTACTGAAACCGACTTCTTTAGTTTCAAAACGGAAATTACAAAAATATTCAAAATTACAGCGGATTACTCTAAAATCGTCAATGTAAACTGTTAACCACATTTATCGGCCTCAATTAAAAAAAAATAGCTAAATAAAAGCCCCTCAGCGTGTGCTTTACTTTCCTACACACGTGACACCTGCACTAAGCAAGGCGGGTGCCAAGGCAGGGAGAGCCTGGTCAGAAGTTACTTCCGAATTGTTTTCACAGGCGCGAAGTTAATATCATTTTTGCTTTTGTAATTTCGTTTGCACTGTTGAACGAATTTTTTAACGCTTAAACTTGAAATGAGCCAGACGCAATAATGAATCGCCACCCTAGCAAGTAGTCCTTACATTTCTGGAGGAACTCTGGTGGTTTATTCATTAGCTATGATAAACACTCTCATTACAAAGGATAGGTAATACAACGAAACAAGTTCGAAGTCCGAACTCTGAAGCCCAACAGAAACTATGAATTAGAAAAATATATTCTGAAGTATGAAGCAAAAAACAAAGTCTGCAATAAAAAATATACCTCATTACCTATTGTGGAATAATTGGGTAAAAGAGTGCTCAATACAATTTGTAGAGCAAAGATAAAATTGATAAAATTGTTTCAACTGATAAAACATTGGGTCGAACCATAAAAATTGTTAAATTTATCTAATTCTGTAACTCGAGTTTCATGCTCCGGAGCGATCATCAAACCAAAAGATAAAATAAGTTACACAATTTTAGATAGCTTTTACAAATTTTGTAGTTTTACCAAATGTTTTATCCATTTTAACAATTTTATCAGTTTTACCGATAGTCTAAAGTAAATAGAAAACAAGTCTGAAAATTAAAGATCCTTCTCGGATTTCGTAGACTATGAGTTTTTATAACAAATATACACTTAAGAGTTTGAAAGCTGCTTCGCCAAAAGTAAATCTCCAATATCGTGAAGTAATAGCATATAGAAATGTTGCTAATTACTTAACAATATGTGTTCTCAAAGGACAGATTTGGGGTGAGGAGTAGGAAGAGGCGTTGGGGCGGGCAGGCTGAGCCCTCTGCTGTATTTCTCTCAAGTACTCAATGTCTGTATGGCGGCGGGGGGTGGTTTGGCAAGCAAATATAACCCTGCCGAGCTAAACTTAAAGTCCACGTATTTCGACGAAGCAAAATTCCTAAATAAAAACAAGTAAGTTGTGTGTGCGAGGTTGGCACAGTTGGTAAGATCTCTGACTACCAACCAGGAGGTCCCGGGTTTAATCTCCGGCCTGGTCGAGCGTTGAACTTTGGGCGATCTTCTTTCGCCACACCGTCCGTGTTAGATAGTCATGTTTTTACTCAATCTCAGCGTTATATACAGCTTACTTCATGAACGTAACAGCCCCTCCCACTGCAGTGTTGCTTAGTCCTGGTCACGATTTTCTCTCAGACGCTTCTTCAACTTCCAAAATTATGAAAAAAATCATGCAGATTAAGGGAACAAAGTCCTCTTTTTCGCGTACACAAGTACTGTGACAGCATCGCCTACAGTACCTCGTCATCGTACGGGTGAGAATGGGCGTTACTTCTACTCTGTTGTGCAGTTCTATAAATGGTGTACCAAACGCAATTTTTGGCACTGAGAGTCGTACACGATATCAAATGAGGCACTTACCAGTCTTACCTGTTTAGCTTCGGCTTCTATTTTCGCATTTTTCATGAGGCTCCATAAGCTTTTTTGTTGTATTGTTAAGGCATAAATACTCAAAATCTGTATATTGATATTTTTGGATGATGCGTATCTGTAAGCAGCCAGTAATGCAATCATTTCGGCGCTCGTACAATCCACTTGAGGCAATTATTTTTGACAAATATAGACTCAAAAGGATCTTCCCTTTTGACCAGCATTTGGTGCAACATCAACATAATCAATGTATAAAGATTTCTCTCTTACTGTATCCTCTTCCCAGGAACTAGTAATCCGAAATGCAAAAGATTGGAATACACCGACCTTCGTCTTATCGCTCAAATTGTTAATGTACAGTAAGAGTTGTAACTGGACAAAACATCATTTCTTATTTCGGTAACTATCTACGTTATCTTTATATTTCCAAGCACTGCGTCCAGTTACACCCGAACAAAATGTCTACCTTTACGTTGAGGGTTGAATTTGCGAGCTCAAATGGATCTTCGCTAGCATATAATGGATTAGACTGAGTGGACATTCTCCTTGCATTTCCTGAATATAATGCGGGACGGATTTATTAGAGGGGCAGACAGGGTCCTTGCTTGTCGTCGGCAATTTTGGATATACAGAATTTGAGAAAGAAGAACCAGTACTTTTTTCCATCAATTTGAAATGCTGTTACACGCGCATTCTTGTCCCGTTGACAGCCTTTCAATTTAAGGTCTTGAAGTTTAAAACAGGAACAAAAGCCGGAGAGCCAGTATGACCTCTCCCAAACCCCCACCCCTTTACTTTTGTATTCTGCGCGGGCTTGATCATATGCTCTTTACGTTTCAGTTGGCAGAATATCTATTATACTTTCTTATTGAAACAATACAAAAAAACTGGTTATTCATTGTGGCGGGGCTCTTCATGAGTAATTATCACAATGTTCCAAGCGAACTGACAAGGAATTCGTTATTTGAAGCGTGCAACATACAACATTTTCAGTTTTTCTTTTCCTTGGAAGCATAGAGACTCTGATGGCAAACCATAGAGACATCGGCTAACGTGGTTTGTGGCTGAAGTATTGTTCTTAATTAGCCGACAAGATACAATTTCCACAATTACATTATGGTGTTCTGGAACTAAATTTAGTCAACAATTGACCTGATAACTAAGGGCGGATGGCGGTAATTGTGGTGGTTGAGAGGGGGTGGGGGTAGTAAACCTCGTCAATGCAAACTTTTAATAATAATAATAATAATGATCATAATAATAACAATAATAATAGCTATAGTTATAATAATAATATAAAAATAATAATAATCATTAATATTTTTATTATTATTATATTTTAGTCGATAACGTGGGGAAAGGTCGCCCTTATTCCCGAGCCAATGGGCTTATATTAAAAACGCTAGACTACAGTTCAAGCACCGGCATTAGCCTACTCTTATCGATAAGTTTGTTTGGTTCTTTTAAGTCCCCCGATAGAACGTTGAGAAACACTGGAAACTTTCGGTGAGTTTTTTTTTTCTTTTGCTACAAATTTTTAATAATATCATTATAATTTTTATGTTATTTGGAGTTTCGATGGATTTTGATTATGTAGAATATCATTTTGTGAAAGGAATTTCATTTTGTTTAGACCATTAACGAATCCGTCCAGCATCCTTCATTTTCGTGACCGTTCATGTAAATTGTTTGCAACGTTTCAATCATGCTTTTCTCTGAGAACACACATTGTCAAATCATAAGCACTATTTCTCCTGAAAGAAGCATTCCAACTCATGAGGTATTTCAAAGTGCGAAATCAAAAACATGTCATTTTTACTCGTGCCGTGGGCAAAGAGTCGAGGATTAGGCTCCGTTCCTATTATTCTTTTTTTTGCGGGGGGGGGGGAGGGGGGGCGGTCGCGATTATCCGATAAGATAAGGCAGTTTTAAAAACGTTATTATTGACTTTGGCGGCTCCAATGTCTTGACTTTAAGTTAACGTTCGATTTTGTCAGGAACTGATAAAATTCCCGCACCAAATCTGCAGACCAGTCTGGTTGCCTGTAAAAGACCTGCACATGATGCCTGCAGATAATCTGCAGTAGGCTTGTATATAAGGACAGGACTGCAGTATTGAGAACTGTATTGGCCAGCTCTTGGCCTGCTCTAGACCTGTTTTGAGCCATTTTCTACGGACAGCAAGTGACAGCTGCAGCCACGTGGTGGAAAACAGTTTCGATAACAAACGTTGAAAGCACAAGCCTTTCAAAGCAGAGCAGTGTATCACCTCTGCCAGGGACCGCGGAGCAGGGGGAGCCGGGGGGGAGGGGCACGTGCCCCTCCAATAATTTTAAAATTATAAACAGTTAGTAAGAAAAAGTGTCTTGTGCCCCCCCCAAAATTGAGTCACTAATGGTGCCTCCCCCAATTCTCAAAGTTGCTCCGCGGCCCCTGTCTGGAGCACCTTCAAATGATCGAAACAACAGTACTGACTACTGGGACATTACGGTATGTTTAAAAACTGTTGTAGTTCTACTTAAGCATATTTTGCGTAAATGTATTTACATGGAATTCAAATCTGGACAAAGGCCTAGGGAACATCACGCAAAGCCTATTTATATTGTTCATGAATGTTCTGTCGTCCCAAATAATATAAATTTACGAGTTATTGTTATACTGCTCTTTCGTGCTGTATACAGTAGCGTGCAGTGTTTTGAGATCGTGTAAATAAAACTTTTGAGAGTAACTGCTTTCATATACACGCTTTTTTTTATAAGAACCAGTAACTTTCGGCACAGGTTAAGCTATTCTTAATTTTTTGGTGATTTCAGCTTCAAACTGTTCTTAAATTGTTCTTATTTCCTCATATCTCCAAACAGTGGATTAGTTTTCCGTATTAATAAAAAGCCGCTAAGAAATACGTGTTTGCTATTGTTTCATCCAGCGGTATGCGAAAAAAAATTGAAAAAGCGTCCGCAAAAGTCACGGGCTTGCTAATCTCTCTTCCATCGCCCGATGACCAAGCTAATTCTAACAAGTCTCTGTATACGTGTACATCTCAATCTGTGAACAAGGATTAAATAAATTTCTTAAATTTGTCTGATCTAAATTTCAGTCGGTGATTGTTCTTAGCTTGTTCTTAATTTTGGGCTAAATCTCAGCCTGGGTGTTCTTATAAAGTTTGTTCTTATAAAAAAAGCGTGTATTTTATCTGTTCCACAAGCCGAAAATATTCTCACCTTTCATTGCGAGGTCACTTTTAGAATTAGATTATTACATGCGAGCAAATTATAGTTACAAACAATAAAAACTCACAACACTAGTGCTTTGTGATTACAATGAAAACTGAATTTGATCTGCTGTAGGCCAGCTCTAGACCTCTATTAAGCCATTTTCTACTGACCGCAAGCCAGGCGAAATATTAGACATATAAAATAACACAGCTAACTAGGAATGGGTAGAATGACCCTCGGGGCATAGGTTTTGATTATTTTATTGATCGATTGACATGCCACAAATAATTTAGATAGTGGATCTTTCAACAAAACAACATTTGAATGATTATGCGTTACGCGAGATGATTTAGGTAGCACATAGACTTTTGCAAAGTCCTCCGCACAATTTTTCTAGATGCGGTTTCTGTTTTTGAAGCTCGCTCGCGCCTTCGGCGCTCGGTTTTGAAAGGAAATTCCAGCGAGTCGACCTGTGGCAAGTCTAGGTAGCACAGTGCAGTTGCTATTGTTGGGCCATTGAAATGACTTTTTTCCATTTTACTGATTTTTTTCATTTCAAACTTCAAACAAATATGAGACACGAGTTAAAATTTTTTAAAGAGCCTCTTGTTAAAATGAAACACTTGCGCATACAGTATTCAAATGTGAAGTCGTGGAAGGCCGTTGGGTCAGCGGATTCTTAGTTGCTTAAACTTAAAGCCGCGTTTTCAGAAAAAAATTGCTTTTTTCTGGGGATTGCAAACGGAGAGATATTTAACAACCTGATTTGCAATGAATTTAAAAGAACGTCTGATCTTTTGGGAAGCTGACAATAATAACAATAATAATATTGATGATAATAATAATAATAATAATAATAATAATAATAATAACTATAATGATTATAATATGTCTTTAATGTATCTGACAAGATACAGCATTTCCGCATGCAAAACACTAGATTCGATCGCGTGTCACGGCAAGAATTCGTCCAGTGCTTTTGTTTACAGTGACTCGACTGGTCATGAATCAAAGCAATGCACTCGCAGAAACTGAAACATCGGTAACCGAAACTAAACTAACTAGTTATTTAGAACAACACAGATGCAAAAAGAGGAGGATACAAACCAGTTTGTGTTCACTTCTCGTTACATCTACGGCGGAAACAACCATAGTGCTATTGTCAGGATTGGTCCAGGCGCGCCAGCTGCGGTGGCTGGGCCATCAGCTGCGGCACCCTACAACCGATCTAGTACAGCAATTCTGCCTTTGGGAGCCATCTCAGGGCAAACGACGGCCAGGAGGAAAACGAACCACATACAGAGAGTACATTGCTAGTGTGTTCTCGCAAGAACACCCACCAACTGAGGCTGAGATGCGACGGGCAGCAGAAGAGCGGGTTGACTGGAGGAGCCGCGTGGCCGCCTGTGGTCGCCCATGACGACCCAGCCAACTAAGAGATAGTGTGGAGGGTGTGACATATTGCGAAATCGCAACTCAGGTTAGTTTGAAGTTAAAATTATTGGCAGTATCTCGGTATAACAGCAAATGCTCTTCCATAAATTTGCAGAATAACGTTTGTACTTATGGGTTTTTTCAAATCTGGTGCCCGAATGAAGAAAAATTGACAAGTTTTGAGGGTACTAAAATCGCGTTTCGCCAATGGTGTAATATTGCTTGTTTTGAAGAAGAATATTCTTCCCAAAACGGTTAAAATCATTCAACGAACCATATAAATCATCAGAAATAATACATTTTGGTACATTTTTGTAGAATGTATGAGTATTGCTGGCGCGGGAAGTGAATGGTGAAGTCATGAAGTTGGCTGATTTTCGTCTGTGACAAAGCGGCTGCGCGAGCATTTCGACCGTTGGACCTTCTCCAGCTTATAAGTTTCTTTATAAAAGGAATTGAAGGGGAAAAAATGCAGTTCAGTAGTTAGGATAGAATACTCCATTTATGGGCAAGGATTGAGAAAAATGAAAATATGAACCCGAAATTGAGTGGTCGGTTTTTAGGCGGACAGCCTCTTAAATATTTTATAAGCCCTGTCTCATTTCCAAACGGCAGTTTTCTAGCTAACTTTCCTAGGTCACATCTCAAAAACAGTTCTCTCAATTACCACTAAATCGTGCGCAAAGATCACTAAACATGTGAGCTCCAAAACCGTTCCAGCGGTTTTCTTTTTCGTCCTTGTTCAAAAAATCTTTGGCGTAATGTGCCGTTCGTCAAAGCAAAACAGGAAGTTTAACTTTAGCATCCAATTAACTATTAAATACACGCATAAACGGAAATTGCCGGGACGATAATGTGGATCATTATCTGAGGGTGCGTTAGCGCGTCAACATGTTGATTAGGTTTTCAGTTGTTATTTTATATAAGTAGTATATATTGTTAAAAAAAAAACAGCTCCAGAAAAGCGCAGCTACACTCTATCCGAATAAATACGATTTCTTGATATTCTAAATTTATTAGGCATTCGGAAAATATATACTTTTGTTGGGTATAATTTAATCCCAAACGCGCTACGGGCGAAATAGTGAAGAGCTAACTAAAGCTAGGTCCGGTGCCTTAACTGTGGCTTCTGTAAAGGGCATGATGTGGTGAAAAGCCCGCTGTCTCATGACAAAGGTACCAAATTAATCCGTGAATTTGGACTTCCTTGTTTGTCAATACAACACCTACATACAAATGCTGGCTTGTGATTGGCTGTTTAGTTGTAAATATTTTCTCAAGACCGTGCAAATAAATCCTTAGCAGAACCTGTACAATGTACGTTTGAAACTTAATTGACACAGCCATCGGGGAGCTTCGTTTACTTCAAAAATTATAAAATGAACAAAAACGTTCTGGAAGAATACGGAATGTTTCGAAAGTCTTCGACAACCGTTTGGAAAGTCTTTGAAAATATTGGTAAAAGGCTCGGAAGTCTTTGGAAAATCATCGTTAACTCCGCCAAAGTATCCGGTCTTCTGAAGCTTCTGCTGAAGAAACTGTTAGAAACAGCTTCGGTTCCTCAAAATAGCACAAAAAGCAATACGAATTGGTTGAAAATTCTTAAGAACTGGGCCTTGAAATTCACGGACTGAGCACTCAACGAGACGCTTCGGCGAAGAGAGGACAGTATAATAACTTGATTGTTCAAATTTGTAAGAAATCGATAGCAAATTAAACGTGCAATAATTTTTTAACCTTTAATGTTATAGTTTGTTTTTTTGCGCAATGAAACTAAATTGGAATTATGTTATCAGCAGGCAATCAAATGAACCATCGTGCAAAAAGGGGAGAATTCACTTGTGTTTCCCCAAAATTGAAGAACTATGCAACACGAATATAATCGGGCATGTAATCCAGTTAAATGACTCCATAACTTGTTCTTTGAGACTACTTACTGGTGTAGCTCTCCGTTGGTGATTGATCTTCGGCCTTTCTGCTCCTTGACTCACCCTAGATTCTATTTCGCTCGGATTACCTATCTGGCTTTCCGAGGATGAGGTCCTAAACGCTATTTTTTGTAAATCCACAACTTTGCTTTATGAAAAAACCTAAAGAAAATATAGACTGGGAATACTAATGTATATGGTAGATCACTCAGTTGAAGTGTGGGCGGCGCTTGGCACCTTATTTCTGATTCGTATAAATCAAAGGTCTTGAGTTCAAACGCCAGCCAAATTATTTACCAAGTTAACCAGCTACGAACAGAAACTTTGTGTAAAACACCAAAAAGATTACTTTTTGATATATAAACTGTGTAGATAGATCACAACAGTATGCTATTCGCAAGCTAAGAATGGATAGTTTATCGAGTACTCAGTAAACTTACATGTAAAGACACCGTTCCTTCGCTGAGAAATTTGGAGAGAAGATATTTTACAGCTCCACAGCTCAGCTTATCGTCACTGCAACCGTGTATGACTGATTTTTAGTAGCGTGTCTGCCTAGTTATGAAACAAAGAATCACGGATGGTCTAACAACCACATTGCTAGTGGCGGGTGGCAGATTAACCTGCTGCAGGTTGATAAAACAAAACTCGAATCAGTAATAGACCATAGGTCAAGGCTATGAATTTACTTAACGAAAAACCGATTTACATTGCAAGTTCCTTGAGAACAATAATGTTAACTACAGCAGTTTAGTATACACTCTATAACTATATCGTTTGTTTTGCTAAAGCAATATAGTTCATATACGGTTAACGATGTAAACGCAGGTTGCACAATTCAGATAAGCCTGCAAATTGCAGGTTCAATATTCCAATAAGTCATTACACATTTTCGTGCCCCATGCAGGGAAGATGGAAGTTGCCAACATGGGATTTCCTTTGCTGGTTTTGTAAGTGCTACGTTTTTAGTAAATAAAGCCTCTTAATTTCTGTAAACTGATTGCTGCGCAAAGACCATGGAATGAATAGTTAATTAAATTTACAGCTCTCTCATAAATAACTAATTTGTAGCTGCGCCAGGATGTCGCAGTTTTGGTCGGTTTGAATTCATTTTCTGCGGAAAAACTGTGCAATCAATTTTACTCAAATACTCAGCAAATTTTGCTGAACAAAGAATAAACTCTATGAGGTAGGGACAAAGGCTGCATTTATATCACTCCAAAAAGAAGTTTATATCTGTTTGACTTGATATAAGTAAATTTTTGATTTGGTTGATCTAGACACAAAATACCAAACTCTAGAGATGGTTTTCATCTGACGTCATTGGACGCCACGTTGGTGCATTTTTAACAATGGATTATTCTGATCACCTTTTTTTTGTGCACCAACATGACCGTCGTGTCTTTTGTCTTTTGTATCGTTTGAAACGGAAACGAACTTATCCACAGTCCAGAACGTGTATAGAACAATAGATTGTGTGATGCCAGAACCATATGACGTCACTGGCTAACGAAAAGCGATGCTAAAAAGTTGTGATAGAAGCACACAGGAACATCAGCTTTCTCTTTTGTATTTGTTGAAAATCTTGTCATGAAAACTTATTTGAGGAACTATCGCTGGCCGAAATGTTTTAGTGCGATTTGTGGAATTCTGGTAAGGGTTTTAGTGTTAACTCTTGAATCTGAACGAATGATTACAACAACGCGATGGCTATTTTTAATCATGAATTATTGTTGCATTTTGAAAACATCTGGTTTGTTTTGTTTGTCTATAGAATTGCTTGGCGTTCAATAGAGATATGTTTGCTTCAGAACTTTCCGAAGAAGACTGGTCGGATTTACCGGCGAGAATATTTTCAATACTCTCAAAGTTTTAACGTTTTCAAGCACGTGTCTAACCTCTTACAAGCAGATTTCTCTCAAATCAAAACCTTGTAAATAGTAGATGCAACAAACGTGATTATCATAATTTCTTCAAATATATAATGTTAATGTCTGATGAGAGCATGTTACGGTTTTGTTCCAAATACAATCTTCAGTTATACAAGCACTACAAGGTAAATATGAATGAATGTGTATTCGTTCGAATAATCTTAAGCCCTGTTTACACGGTATAAACTAACCCTGGTTCGACCCGGGTTAAAACTAACCCAGGTTAGTTTCTGTCATGTAAACACTACTAACCCAAGTTCAACCCGGGTTAGTTTGTCGTGTAAACATTGCTAACCTGAGTTCGACCCGGGTTAGTTTAGAAAAGTGTCATGTAAACACAACCCGAAATAGTTATAACTCGGGTTGAACCCGGGTTAGTCTGTGCCGTGTAAACAGGGCTTTACTTAACCAACACATGAAAAATTACCTAATTCGGTGTGAAAGTCTTAACCTGAGGAAACGACAGAGTTCCTGCAATCTTTTCTCGATGCGAAAACCACGTTTGAAAATTCGCTTGCACTTGATTGGCTGTTGATATACTACCAAACTCACGCGTCATTTCCTTGACAAGTATAACACTCTACTGATGAGCATCCAGAGGAAAGCTTTGATTATCGAGGGCATACCTTTGTAAACCTGCCTGAATTTATTTTTGAAGAAATTTCGTCTTTTTAAAACAAGCTTGTTTGTAAGTTTCCTAATACCAAAATATACAGCTTCAAGTGACAAGTGATGACCACAACAAGTCCAATTATTTTCTCACTCTCAGTTTTGATGCCACGGTACGGCTGATTGGGTTGTATTCAGGGGTTAAGCAGACATATAGTCAAATGGTTTTCCTTTTTTTAAATGTTTCGATCTTCTCTGAGCCAAAATGATAACTGATAAACTGAGAACCGGTCACAACCAAGTAATTTTAAATTATTTACAGTTCGGCGTGGTCTAAAAAGGTTTCGGATACAATAGAAACAGCTAGAGACTAGACATGGAAAGAGGAGAGAAAGAGAAATGGAAAATGGGGCAGGAGCCGCAAAAAAACTTCCATTTTGTAATTATTTTTTTATTTTCAATTTTATTATCCAATACAGTTGCGTTCAAAAAGATTAGAATTTAAGAACTTGCTAGGCTAAGATTTTCCATTAAGTCCCCTTTCTACATAAGAACCTGTTTAGTCAAAACTTCAATGCAGGTTCGTATTTTAATAAACAGAGTCAGAACTGAAACGAACATAAATCAAATGAAATAAGTTATACAAAGTGATGAAAATGAGCCAGAACGCTGGAATGTAATTCAAATAAAGCTCTAGGGACCTGTATAGAACCATAACAAACAGTAAAGCCTACTTTCCATATGATCGCTCACGATCGCCTGATCGCTGAAAATACTCCCAGCGACCGTCATGCGATTACAAGGAAGCGCTTTTCAGCGATCGGGAGATCGTCAGCGATCGTCAGCGATTATATGAAAACACTTTTCAGCGATCGGGCGATCGTCGGCGATCGTGAGTGATCCTACGCTTCAGTGATTCCAGCGATCCGTCCATCGTGAGCTTAAGAAAAAAAAATAGTGCCTCTTCAATGAAAACACTACGTGATTATTATCAACTACGTATAGATTTTTTTCAAGAAACGAGTAGTTATTTTTTTAAAGAAAATATAAACACGTTTAAGCACCTAAATATTCTAATAACTCAAGTAAGAAGACACCCCGTTTAGGCTTCGGCTATGTTTTCTTTACTCGGACCGGAAGGCGCCGAAATATAGGTCCGGCTACGTTCTTTTTGTTATCTTTATTTTTCGCGTCGCGATTGTCCAGCGCATGCGTTTCTCGTAGTCAGTTTGAGCCGCGTGACCAAACCGTCTCGGTAGTACATAATGTACAGTGGTTAAAAAGGGCTAGAATTATCAGAACGGTGGACACGTTTCAATTATTTTTTCTTTTCTTCTGCTATAGGTTGCCAGATTTTTTTCTCTTTTTAAGGTTACTGTTCAGTTTGACACCGAAGGAAATGACAAAAATGAGATTGTTAGCCATATGGATAGATCAGAGATAAAGCGTTAAATCAGCGAAAAAAATATTGTGATATCTCATATACAGAACGAGATTCTGAAACCGAAAAATTTCACCGGAAGTGGGTTTGAGGGGACGCCAAAATTTTTAAAAGCTTTTTTCTCGAGACTATTTTTATGTCAAAACTATGAAACACTCGAGGTTCCAACTCAAGCAGTTTTTCGTCGATTGGTTTGAAATTTTACAGTTTTATAGCTAAATAACTGAACTTCAAAATTGTGTCAGAGTTTTCTGGAATTTTAAAGTGTTTTCAAGTTATCACAATAACACTCGGCCGCTTTTGATTACGAAAGTGCTATTTCAGGGTTTTGGCTGTAAAATACAAACAAAGCGGTCTTTCAAAAAACGTTGACACGGTTTTGGACTGCAAATAGTGTCAAATATGAAAATGTAATAATTGGGCTATGAAATGCAATACGTCCGACTTGTAACTCCGCAGAGGGGAAACAAAGGTCGGAAAACAAGGCGTTCGTTCTCTTTATTATTTAAAATTAGCAAGCAAAAATTAAACAGCGATTTCGAGTATTTAACAAGCTTTTCAGTGATATATAGGTTGATAGGGTTACGACACCAAATAACAGAGATATGCTCTATTAACCGAAAACACCGCTCAAACTGAACAGTAACCTTAAATGGTATAAGACCACCGAAAATCCGAAAACTTGTAGCATATAAATACGATAAAAAAATATACTACTGTACATAATCCTCGGTCTTTCTTCTTCGCTAACATCCAACATACCTTCTTGTAATGCACCATTCAAAAATACACGAATTTTAGTAACATTGAAAACGATTTTGTAGATTTAGAAAATCTCAATAACATCTTTATTAATTTCGTGGTAAATCGTACTTAGTCAAACTAAGTACGTATTTACTCTCAAGGCCCACGCTATCAATCGTATAGGAGTACGAAGGTTTCCAAAAATTCAAAACCTTCGCGATGCTTCGTGTCGCACGCTTGAGTGATTTTTCATCTCAATGCGTACTCAATGCAACTCTAGAAAATATCTCTTAAACTCTTAAACTGTAAAAAGGACGAGAGAGTATAAAAACCTAAAAGAGCCGAAAGGTAAAAAGTAACTTAAGTAACCAATAACTCTATTCACCTCACATTTGTGACATAAGAACACGCATACAAAACTGCGTAGAAACTAATAAATGAAACAACTCTTTTACATACCAAAATTGTGACAAGGCCAAGTCTAGGCAAATGTGCATTAATTAAAAGGCACCAAAAATATTTCCGTCAGATTATCTCATGGCTATAAAATGGAGCAATCGGTCAATTTATGCACCTAAATGGTGACAAGGCCATATAGTATTCAAATATTCACTAATTTGCACTATACACAATTCCCTCATAATATTTTTTTGCTCGTAAATGGAACAATCACTAGTTTACACACATAAACGGTGACAAGGTAAAAAAGAGACAAATGTGTACTAAAATGCACCATAAGCAAACTTTATATCTCGAGAGGCTCCTATTAAAAAGGAGTACTCGTTTAATTTACAAACCTAAGCGGTTACCAAGCACAAAATAAACAAATCTGCACTAAAACGCACCACACGCAAACTTCACATCTTGATAGGCTCCTGAAAAAGAGAACTCGTTAAATTTTTACACCTTAGTGGTGACCAAGCCAAAAATAGACAAATGTGCTACAATTTAAGGCACAAGAAGCCCAACTATCGGAAAATGGATGAACGTTGTTAAAAAAAATGGTCCAAAACGAATAAGAACTTGAGAAGATAGACGTGGAAGTACAGGAAAATCGAGTAACTTTTGACTGCTTCCAGTCAAACATTTCTAAAGAACAATAGATTGTGTGGTGTGTACAGGATGGCTGTGACGTCACTAGCTGATTAAAAGCGACGCTAAGTTGTTGTGATCGAAGCACAACTCTTTCTTTCTTATTCATTGAAAATAGTCATAAAAAATTATTGCTCGGGGCCGGGAGGCACCGAGTTGAGGTTTCGGCTCCGTTCTTTTAGCTTTTTTTTGTTTGTTTTTTTCGCGACGCGACTGTTCAGCACATGCGTTTCATGAGATCAGTTTGATCCCGCGCTATAATCAAAATGGCGACATAAAGATTGTCGAACTTAAAAGGGTTTGAATATATGTGCAGAAAAGTATTTCGAAAAGTAAGGTTTTAAGTGTCAACTCTTGAATCTGAACGTATGATTTTAACAACACCTGGGGTTTGTTTTGTTTTGTTTGTCTATATGATTGCTTGAAGGTCAATGGCAATATGCTCGCTTCAGCACCTTCCGAAGAAGACTGGTTGGCTTTACAATATTCTGAACGTTAAAAAGTCTTCAAACACGTGTCGAACCTCTCATAAGCAGATTTCTCTCAAATCAAAACCTTCTAAATAGTAGTTGCAACAACTTGATTATCATAATTTCTTCCAATATATAATGTTAATGTCTGATGAGAACATGTTACGGTTCTGTTCCAAATACAAGCTCCAGTTATACAAGTACTACAAGTTACATACGAATGAGTATGCTTCGTTCGAATAATCTTATAGCCTGTTTACACGGCACAGATTAACCCGGTTCGACCCGGGTTATAACTAACCCAGGTTAGTTTCTGTCGTGTAAACACTGCTAACCCGGGCTCCGTTCGTTTTGTTATCTTTATTTTTCGCGTCGCGATGGTCCAGCGCATGCGTTTCGCGTTGTCAATCAATCCCGCGTGACCAAAGCGTCTCTATAGTACAGTGGTTAAAAAGGGCTAGAATCATCAGAACGGTGGACACGTTTCGATTTTTTTCTTTTCTTTTTCCTTAAGTAGCCAGATTTTTTTCTCTCTTTCTTCAAAATTAAATGGTATAATACCAACGGAACTCAGAAAACTTTTAGCATATAAATATGATATAAAGATTATACCACATGGTTATCGGCCTTTCTTATTCACTAGCATCCAACACACCTTTTTGTAAGCTGGTACATATTTTCCTAAAACAGAATATATTGATTGTAGTGAACAAGTGAGATCGAAGTATACTCTGGTTCAGTCCATTCTAAAAAATACTTACCAAGCATACAGCCCGAGTTAGGCTATTTATAATACGTCACTATTTTACTCATATAATGACACAATATAACAAGCCACAATAGAAGACACTGTACATTGAGCGTATGGGATATGGTCTGCGTGTGTACGAGCGACATACTCCAAATCTTTATTGATATTTATAAAATATGAAGAAAAATTAAACTGAAATAATTAAAAGAACAAAATGCATCATCTCATATCTGCCATGTACTCCCCGAGGTTTGGAACCAAGGCTCGTATTGATCCCTAAAGGCCTGTGAAAAAATACTACTGAATGACTGTTTGTATTGAGTAAAATCTGGGTAAGCATAATCTCAATTAATGCAAATCTCTGCAATAAAAGACGATTGAGCACGGAAGTCATAAAAAACCTAAACGAAGCCTTCATGCCGGATAAAAACTAGGAAATCTGAAAAGGTACCGATCCTCCTTATAACTGTTGCAATGAGACTAGGCTCATCTGCTAGCCTATCCTACGAGACTTATTCTACTGTTCCACTGCTTATTCTACAAGGTTATTCTACTGTTTTGCAGTGCGCAGCTCTTCTGCGCAAGAAAGGAAAATTATAATTTGTAAGAGATTTCATTGTTACTTGAAAAATATTATACAATTAAATTGACAATTTGTAAAATTAATCGGAAAGATTGAAATTTGTTCGACTTGAACAAACCTTTGTAAAACTTTGCCAAGATCCCCTCGGTAAATGAGGAAAAAGCGCCGTTTTAGCGATATTTTGCGCCATATCTCCTA